>JAKOGI010002566.1:76949-100633 GCA_029747015.1 Carnegiea gigantea
TATATATATATATATATATATATATATATATATGTATATATTCGGCTTTAATAATCTTAAGGTACTGGTAAAAGGGAAGTTCCTTATGTACCAACCACTCATTGTAATTAATAAAAATGGCGTATTCATTGTACCGAGGACCACAAAATGATGTGCAAAATAGCTCATAATCTCTAAGATAAAAAAGGAGTGGCTCATGAGGATAATTGTTGATGAGAAAAGGTTCAGCGTTTGGGGTTGTCAGTGAGGATGGTGAACGGATAATTTGAGGGTTTGTTGAGGGTAGAAAACTTTTGTCAAGAGATGAGAAAATGATGGTGGGAAAGATCTGAGCGTCATCAGACATTTGTATAGCTTTTCCTTTATCATTGTGATTGTTCCTGGAAGAACTCATTTTGAATCTTGTAAAAGGAACTTTGTATCACTCTTTCTTTGCAAAAACTCTCTGGTGAGAAAATCAGGCAAAGAATTAGTATCTCCTTTGATAAATTTAATATTAAAATCAAATGCTGAAAGGATTGCTTGCCAACGGGCAAAGATTTGTTTTGAAACCAGGTTCTTGACATCCTTTTGTAAAATCTCTTTTGCCGATTTACAATCAATTCTAATGAGAAATGTTTTGAAATACAAATCATCCTGAAATTTTGTAACACAGAGAACAATGGATAAGATTTCCTTTTTAATTGTAGAGTAATTCTTTTGTGCACCAATCCATAAACCGGAATGATATCTAACTAATTGTTCTTGGGTATGTGATGGTAATTTTTGTTTTAAAATGCCACCATAACCTATGTCAGATGCATCAGTTTCTACAACCAGGTATGCAGAGGGATTGGGAATATGCAGACATGGTAGGGACTTAATGCGTTCCTTAATTTGTTTAACAATGGCAGTGTGCTCATGTGACCAAGGCTGAGGCTTCTTCTTAAGCCTTCCATAAAGGAGAGCACATAAATGTTTTAAATGAGGAAAGAAATCTTATACGTAATTAAGACATCCTAAGAAACGCTGTAATTGGGTTTTATCCTTGATTTCATCAAGAAATTTGTCAGCAAAGGCTAAGGATCTTTGAATAGGCTTAATGGTACCTTGATAAATATTATGCCCTAAAAACCGAATTTTTGTTTGGAATAAAATCATTTTGGATGCAGAGAGTGCTAAACCATTTTTTTCAATGATGCTAAGAAAATGTTGCAGATGTTTAAAATGTTGATCAATGGATTTTGAAAATATCAAAACATCGTCTATATAAACGATAATGTAATCTGCAGACGGTGTAAAAATGTCATTCATTATATTTTGAAATTCAGAGGGGGCATTTTTGAGACCAAATGGCACAACATTCCATTCGTAATGCCCAAATGGAACTGTAAAAGCAGTTTTGTATCTATCTTTTTCTCTAAGTTGGATTTGCCAGAATCCCGACTTCATATCAAACTTAGAAAATAATTTTGCAGTGTGAAGGCGATTTAGCAAATCTCTTTTGTTGGGAATGGGATAGCGAATCCACCGTAAAACTTTGTTTAAAGGTTTGTAATTAATAACAAGGCGAGGAACTCCTCGTTCCTTTTCAGCGGCTTTGTTGACATAAAAGGCTGCACAGCTCCAAGGAGATTTTGAAGGTCTAATTAATTTTTTATCAAGTAAAGTCCAAATTTCTTTTTTGCAATGTTCAAGAAGTTCAAAATTCATTTGAGTAGAACGAGCCTTGGTAGGAATATTCCTCTCATCGAATCCAGGCTCATAAGGTAAAGAAATAACATGTTGCTTCCTTTCCCAGAAAGCATTGGGAAGATCAGCACATACCTTTTCTTTGAAAACCTTTTCTAAATCAGAAATTTTTAATTGTAAAGAGGGGTTGAGTAATTGTTCTTCAATTTTTTTGTAGGAAATTTCTTCCTGAAGGTAAGAAATTTGATTCTGCTTTGACTGAAGACAATTGATTTGCTTAAAAATTGAGGAAGATTGTAATTCCATAACCTTCTTTTGATGAGTGGAGATTAGGAACTGAAATGTGACAGGGTTTCCCATAACCTGGGCACGAATACCACTTTCTGAGACAGTAAAGGGGTAAATTTATGTTAGAAAAGGAGTACCTAAAATTAAATCATTTGTAATATTACTAATAATGAGAAACACATTTTTAAAACAGTAATTGTTATTCTGAATATACCCTTTTTCTAATTTGTAACGAATATGTAAGGGATCGCCACTAGCACTAACTAGTTGCTCATAGGAACGATCACAATACTTGGTTGGGACGACTCCTTCTTTAATACAATTTTGATCAGCTCCACTGTCAATTAGAGCTATAATATTCATGGAGAAGTCATCAACAACTAGGTTGACTATAGAATACCATTTTTGAAAAGTAATATGAGAGATGGTCTGCAGAAATTGTGTCTGAGGAATATCAATTTCTGATATTACCGCGGAATGTAAGTCAGGAGGAGGATTTGTTTTTAGAGATTCTAGCATCAATATTTTTGCATCAATCTCTAAATCTTTTGTTTTGAGGAGGAAGACTTCTGTTTTGAGGATACGAACTTGACTTTTGAGTTCGTTGAGTTCAGCTTGTAATTGTCTTGTAGTGACGGGTTGGAAAGGATTTGGAATAGGATAATTCCCAAAGATTTGATTGAAAGACGAAGAAGGTCCAAAATCGAATTTTGGTTCCTTTTCTTCTTCAAGAATTAAATCTTTGAGGCGCTGAAGATAATCTGTTTTGATATCTAAATCAGGGATTTGTCCTATTAATTCTATTAAGAATTCCTTTTTGGATTTGGAGGTAATGACATTTAAGGTCTTCATAGGTGAAGACTCATATTCTGAATCGTCACTGGATTCACCATAGTAGGGAGGGGAGTGAGTCGGTCAAGCTTGATGACCTAAAAAAGGTTCATCAGCAAGTCAATTATACAAATACTATTCTTCAAACGATAGCTGAACAGCTGAATCAAGTCTCAGCCCAAATTGCAGAAAACAAGCGTAATCAAATGCTTAATACAAAGAAACAGCTTAATGATGGAGGTTCTCCACCTTTCTTCAAAACAGATAGTATTCCGAAACCCAGATTGGAAGCCTTTCACCAACAAGCTGAAATCTCAAATAATCATTACCTCAAGTTAATTAATGATCAACTCAAAACCCTTGAGTTATCAACTTCCAAACCCTCAACATCTTGTATAGACAAAGCTTGTCAAGACATTCAGGCTGAGTCATCAACTAGTGATGAATCTAGTGATGCCTCTGCCGAAAGTCAAGATGTTCAGGATACTGTTCAAGTCATAGAAAATGTCTTTGAAAAACCAACCACTATTAACAAAATGCATAATTGGTCCGGAGGTCCAGGAAAGAATTTCTATCCTAGGCCAACTCCACCTGATATTCAATATGAAGAACATGGATCCTTTGCCTTATCCAGCTTTGATGGCAGGTCCATTCATCAATGGAATATCGATGGAAAGGCAGAACACGAAATTCTTTCCACAGTCTAAGAAATGTGGATGGCCTTTAATGCTTACAAAACACAAAGACATAATGATCCCAACATAGCAGTTGCCCTGGTCATAGGATTCACAGGTCAACTGAAGTCTTGGTGGGATAATACATTTACCCCAGAACAAAGACAAGCCATCCTAACTCATAAAAAAACCGTTAGGAATCCTACCACAGGACTTGAAGAAGCCCAAGATGATTGTGTGCAAACTCTTTTGCATACAATAACTCTTCATTTTCTTGGTAACCCAAAAGAGGAGCAAGCAGTCTCCAAGACAATTCTCATTAATTTAAGATGTCCTTCCTTGGCAGATTATAGATGGTATAAGGATGTCTTTCTTACCAATGTCCTTAAACGGGAAGATAATACCTAAGATTTTTGGAAAGAAAGATTTATTGCAGGATTACCAAAATTATTTGGTGAACGAATCCTCAATAAACTTCGACAAAATTTTGGTACTAACGATATCCCCTTTGGATTATTGATATTTGGCCAGCCAAAGCTCTAACTCTTTGTAATGAGATTAAGCTTCAATCCAAATATGGTAACGAGGGAGCCCAATCTAGAAAAGAGATGGGTACGTTCTGTGAAACTTTTGGTATTACAAAGATTATGGCTCCTTCTACTGCCCGTAAGAAGGCCCAAAAGAAACAAAAGCCCAAACCAAGACAACCATTTCAACATGCCAAACCTTTTGTTAAAAAGGAAGCCAAAACAGTTCCAAAAAAGAAAAAGACTACGAAGGCCCAACGGCCCGTTGTCTGTTTCAAATGTGGCAAGACCGGCCACAAAGCTTTTCAATGTAAAACAGAACAAAAGATTAATGAGTTATTTTCAGAGGATCCAGAACTCAAACAAAAACTTCTAGCTCTTCTCATTAACAAACACACTGGGTCTGAGAGTGAAGATAACTACTATGCTGAATCTAGTGACGATTCAGAATATGAGTCTTCACCTATTAAGACCTTAAATGTCATTACCTCCAAATCCAAAAAGGAATTCTTAATAGAATTATTAGGATAAATCCCTGATTTAGATATCAAAACAGATTATCTTCAGCGCCTCAAAGATTTAATTCTTGAAGAAGAAAAGGATCCAAAATTCGATTTTGGACCTTCTTCGTCTTTCAATCAAATCTTTGAGAATTATCCTATTCCAAATCCTTTCCAACCCGTCACTACAAGACAATTACAAGCTGAACTCAACGAACTCAAAAGTCAAGTTCGTATCCTCAAAACAGAAGTCCTCCTCCTCAAAACAAAAGATTTAGAGATTGATGCAAAAATATTGATGCTAGAATCTCTAAAAACAAATCCTCCTCCTCCTCCTCCTAACTTACATTCCGCGGTAATATCAGAAACTGATATTCCTCAGACACAATTTCTGCAGACCATCTCTCATATTACTTTTCAAAAATGGTATTCTATAGTCAACCTAGTTGTTGATGACTTCTCCATGAATGTTATAGCTCTAATTGGCAGTGGAGCTGATCAAAATTGTATTAAAGAAGGAGTCGTCCCAACCAAGTATTGTGATCGTTCCTATGAGTAACTAGCTAGTGCTAGTGGCGATCTCTTACATATTCGTTACAAATTAGAAAAAGGGTATATTCAGAATAACAATTACTGTTTTAAAAATGTGTTTCTCATTATTAGTAATATTACAAATGATTTAATTTTAGGTACTCCTTTTCTAACACAGATTTACCCCTTTACTGTCTCATAAAGTGGTATTCGTACCCAGGTTATGGGAAACCCTGTCACATTTCAGTTCCTAACCTCCACTCATCAAAAGAAGGTTATGGAATTACAATCTTCCTCAATTTTTAAGCAAATCAATTGTCTTCAGTCCAAGCAGAATCAAATTTCTTACCTTCAGGAAGAAATTTCCTACAAAAAAATAGAAGAACAATTACTCAACCCCTCTTTACAATTAAAAATTTCTGATTTAGAAAAGGTTTTCAAAGAAAAGGTATGTGCTGATCTTCCCAATGCTTGCTGGGAAAGGCAGCAACCATGTCTGCATATTCCCAATCCCTCTGCAAACATGATTGTAGAAACTGATGCATCTGACATAGGTTATGGTGGCATTTTAAAACAAAAATTACCATCACATACCCAAGAACAATTAGTTAGATATCATTCCGGTTTATGGATTGGTGCACAAAAGAATTACTCTACAATTAAAAAGGAAATCTTATCCATTGTTCTCTGTGTTACAAAATTTCAGGATGATTGTATTTCAAAACATTTCTCATTAGAATTGATTGTAAATCGGCAAAAGAGATTTTATAAAAGGATGTCAAGAACCTGGTTTCAAAACAAATCTTTACCCGTTGGCAAGCAATCCTTTCAGCATTTGATTTTGATATTGAATTTATCAAAGGAGATACTAATTCTTTGCCTGATTTTCTCACCAAAAAGTTTCTGCAAGAAAAGAGTGACAACAATTTTGCTATTGTAGGACTCAAAATGAGTGGAACCAAACCAAAAGGCAAAGACAAAGGCAAAAGCATTAGAAGGGCAGAAGATTATAAGATTGCTGCCCCTACCAAATTACCACTTCAAAACCAATTCCAAACCCTAGCCAATTATCCACCCTTACCATACAAAACCGTGGTCTCTCGACCAACTCCCAAGCCAACCAGTGACAATTCCTACACCGTTCGGTACACAGAACATTTGTGTCTTACTACTCACAAAACTTTACCAACCACTGACATGTTGAAACCTGTAGTCAAAAAGATCTTTGGCCATCTTCATTTCGCCACTGATCATACACAAAAGACCCAACAATTCTATGAGCTAATCTTAGTAGATACGCATTCTGCTGACATTAGCCATACCCATGACAAAACCAACCCAAATCATATACTCTTTTCTAAATGCATTATTCGACAAGTTCTTAGTACTCAGCAATGGAAAGATCCATTCGAAGAACGACTCTTTTCTGTACCATTTGCCCCTCAAACCTATAATTACAATGATTATAGAATGGCCTGGTTTCGAGCCTTTCTATATTTACCTGAAACCCATTCTTGGTTCTTTAATTTTCATGACAATTGCCCCTTACAATTTCCCATCTGGTTTTACTACTGGTGGACCTGGTTCGGATGTTCACTATCTGATTTACCATCAGAAGCGCAAGGTGGCTGGGAATTTTGGGAGAAGAATATGTCTTCTCTTGAAGCCTATACAAAGGAACTGCAATTCTTTCGGATTTTCAACATTGCCTGGATTTTCAGCTGGGAATACAGGCTTCAAAATTATTTGAAAAATTCATTTCCTCTGTCCCTGGTCCGGATTTACAAAGTTAAATGGTGGCCTAAATTCAAAACTCAATTATGTGGTAGTGAAAATGTGGTGCACTACTGTCGCACTAAATCTAAGAAGTTTACACTCCACAATCTCCATACATTTGAAGCAAAAACATGCATTGGACCTTCTACCCCTCGGAAGACAGCAAGTCCATCTTCCTCGACAAAGACGAAGGGAAAGGGTCTCTCTCAAAAGGAGAAAGACGTCCTCGAATATCTCAAAGATGACCCTCAAATGCGACAAATATTTTTACAAAAAATTCTTGATACGGCTGCTGACCCCGATGACATCAGTTCAACAGCTTCGAACAACGACAAAAATAATGACATGTACCAGGATTCACAAGATCCGTATGAATTGTAACCATGACAACGGCTGGCAAAGGTGAAATGACCTTTGGCAAAATACAAAAGCCAAATAACGCAAAAGAGCCTGCAAGGGTCATTTGGCCCTTGGCAAAAGTAAAGGCCATTCGAATTAACGAATCTTTTCTTTTACAGGTCGCTTTCGACAAAATACACTATTCACCAACAGTAACTCTACTGACAAAAGCAAACAGTGTAATGATAAGAATGATGACTCATCTTTCATTACGTGTTCAAGACAAAAGGAATATACTTTTCAGGAAGATGACTCACCGCTCGGTGCATGATGGCCGACAAGGAGCATCTACTTTTGATATACAAACAAAATGACAATAATAGAGGGCTCTCTCCTCCCTCTATTTAAGAAGCTATCTACAAGAGAAGAAGGCAAAGCGAAAAAGAGTTATAAAAAACGAATTTAGAGCTTTCTGTAATCTTCTCTTTCTTTTCGTGTTTAAGTTGAATTTCAACATTTCAAGTATTCACATTTGAATTCCGACATTTCTGTAAGTTCTTTATATTACATTTCTTTCTACTTGTTTTTACCAAGCTATCTTGTACATTTTAATAATAATATCAAGTTCTACATTTCTGTTTCACGATCCTGTCCCCTTCTGGTATCAGAGCCAGTAGATTGCATATTCCTGCACTTAGAAACTGAGTTTGTGTGTGCATATTCATCCTTGTGTTCATAGAGCTGTATCCTGTATACAGTGGTGTCCCTAACGTTGGTCAGCCAAGGAAATCCGTTGGTCAGCTGTAGAGGTGGTCCCGGTGGTGGTTCCGTTATACACCTGTCTGCACATAGGGGTTTAGCTGCATGCATAATCATGGCCTCTAGGTTAAGGCATATGTTATCTTTCCGGTCTGATAGTAACTATAGTAACATAGTTAATTCAAATGAACAAAGAACCTTACCTCTCTTTAGGGCGCCTAGCCCAGACAATTATGCAAATTGGTCTCTCCCTAGAATCGAGGTAGACACCATTTACAAAATTGGTACCTTTAATTTTATCAAAGCCTATTCTTGCAAAACTCATGAAGAGGTCATTAGTTTGCAAAATGGATTACAAACAATTGACATGATTAAACAAAATGCTATTGACAGATTATAGATGGTATAAGGATGTCTTTCTTACCAATGTCTTTAAACGGGAAGATAATACCCAAGATTTTTGGAAAGAAAGATTTATTACAGGATTACCAAAATTATTTGGTGAACGAATCCTCAATAAACTTCGACAAAATTTTGGTACTAACGATATCCCTTTTGGATTATTGACATTTGGCCCGTTATTTGGTATTATCAAAGCCGAAGCTCTAACTCTTTGTAATGAGATTAAGCTTGAATCCAAACATGGTAACGAGCAAGCTCAATCTAGAAAAGAGATGGGTGCGTTCTGTGAAGCTTTTGGTATTACAAAGTTTATGGTTCCTTCTACTGCCTGTAAGAAGGCCCAAAAGAAACAAAAGCCCAAACCAAGACAGCTATTTCAACAGGCCAAACCTTTTGTTAAAAAGGAAGCCAAAACAGTTCCAAAAAAGAAAAAGACTACGAAGGCCCAACGGCCCGTTGTCTGTTTCAAATGTGGCAAGACCGGCCACAAAGCTTTTCAATGTAAAACAGAACAAAAGATTAATGAGTTATTTTCAGAGGATCCAGAACTCAAACAAAAACTTCTAGCTCTTCTCATTAACAAACACACTGGGTCTGAGAGTGAAGATAACTACTATGCTGAATCCAGTGACGATTCAGAATATGAGTCTTCACCTATTAAGACCTTAAATGTCATTACCTCCAAATCCAAAAAGGAATTCTTAATAGAATTAATAGGACAAATCCCTGATTTAGATATCAAAACAGACTATCTTCAGCGCCTCAAAGATTTAATTCTTGAAGAAGAAAAGGAACCAAAATTCGATTTTGGACCTTCTTCGTCTTTCAATCAAATCTTTGAGAATTATCCTATTCCAAATCCTTTCCAACCCGTCACTACAAGACAATTACAAGCTGAACTTAACGAACTCAAAAGTCAAGTTCGTATCCTCAAAACAGAAGTCCTCCTCCTCAAAACAAAAGATTTAGAGATTGATGCAAAAATATTGATGCTAGAATCTCTAAAAACAAATCCTCCTCCTCCTCCTCCTGACTTACATTCCGCGGTAATATCAGAAACTGATATTCCTCAGACACAATTTCTGCAGACCATCTCTCATATTACTTTTCAAAAATGGTATTCTGTAGTCAACCTAGTTGTTGATGACTTCTCCATGAATGTTATAGCTCTAATTGACAGTGGAGCTGATCAAAATTGTATTAAAGAAGGAGTCGTCCCAACCAAGTATTGTGATCGTTCCTATGAGCAACTAGTTAGTGCTAGTGGCGATCCCTTACATATTCGTTACAAATTAGAAAAAGGGTATATTCAGAATAACAATTATTGTTTTAAAAATGTGTTTCTCATTATTAGTAACATTACAAATGATTTAATTTTAGGTACTCCTTTTCTAACACAAATTTACCCCTTTACTGTCTCAGAAAGTGGTATTCGTACCCAGATTATGGGAAACCCTGTCACATTTCAGTTCCTAACCTCCACTCATCAAAAGAAGGTTATGGAATTACAATCTTCCTCAATTTTTAAGCAAATCAATTGTCTTCAGTCAAAGCAGAATCAAATTTCTTACCTTCAGGAAGAAATTTCCTACAAAAAAATAGAAGAACAATTACTCAACCCCTCTTTACAATTAAAAATTTCTGATTTAGAAAAGGTTTTCAAAGAAAAGGTATGTGCTGATCTTCCCAATGCTTTCTGGGAAAGGCAGCAACCATGTCTGCATATTCCCAATCCCTCTGCATACATGATTGTAGAAACTGATGCATCTGACATAGGTTATGGTGGCATTTTAAAACAAAAATTACCATCACATACCCAAGAACAATTAGTTAGATATCATTCCGGTTTGTGGATTGGTGCACAAAAGGATTACTCTACAATTAAAAAGGAAATCTTATCCATTGTTCTCTGCGTTACAAAATTTCAGGATGATTTGTATTTCAAAGCATTTCTTATTAGAATTGATTGTAAATCGGCAAAAGAGATTTTACAAAAGGATGTCAAGAACCTGGTTTCAAAACAAATCTTTGCCCATTGGCAAGCAATCCTTTCAGCATGTGATTTGGATATTGAATTTATCAAAGGAGATACTAATTCTTTGCCTGATTTTCTCACCAAAAAGTTTCTGCAAGAAAAGAGTGACAACAAATTTGCTATTGCAGGACTCAAAATGAGTGGAACCAAACCAAAAGGCAAAGACAAAGGCAAAAGCATTAGAAGGGCAGAAGATTATCAGATTGCTGCCCCTACCAAATTACCACTTCAAAACCAATTCCAAACCCTAGCCAATTATCCACCCTTACCATACAAAACCGTGGTCTCTCGACCAACTACCAAGCCAACCAGTGACAATTCCTACACCGTTCGGTACACAGAACATTTGTGTCTTACTACTCACAAAACTTTACCAACCACTGACATGTTGAAACCTTTAGTCAAAAAGATCTTTGGCATCTTCATTTCGCCACTGACCATACACAAAAGACCCAACAATTCTATGAGCTAATCTTAGTAGATACTCATTCTGCTGACATTAGCCATACCCATGACAAAACCAACCCAAATCATATACTCTTTTCTAAATGCATTATTCGACAAGTTCTTAGTGCTCAGCAATGGAAAGATCCATTCGAAGAACGACTCTTTTCTGTACCATTTGCCCCTCAAACCTATAATTACAATGATTATAGAATGGCCTGGTTTCGAGCCTTTCTATATTTACCTGAAACCCATTCTTGGTTCTTTAATTTTCATGACAATTGCCCCTTACAATTTCCCATCTGGTTTTACTACTGGTGGACCTGGTTCGGATGTTCACTATCTGTTTACCATCAGAAGCGCAAGGTGGCTGGGAATTTTGGGAGAAGAATATGTCTTCTCTTGAAGCCTATACAAAGGAACTGCAATTCTTTCGGATTTTCAACATTGCCTGGATTTTCAGCTGGGAATACAGGCTTCAAAATTATTTGAAAAATTCATTTCCTCTGTCCCTGGTCCGGATTTACAAAGTTAAATGGTGGCCTGAATTCAAAACCCAATTATGTGGTAGTGAAAATGTGGAGCACTACTGTCGCACTAAATCTAAGAAGTTTACACTCCACAATCTCCATACATTTGAAGCAAAAACATGCATTGGACCTTCTACCCCTCGGAAGACAGCAAGTCCATCTTCCTCGACAAAGACGAAGGGAAAGGGTCTCTCTCAAAAGGAGAAAGACGTCCTCGAATATCTCAAAGATGACCCTCAAATGCGACAAATATTTTTACAAAAAATTCTTGATACGGCTGTGACCCTGATGAATCAGTTCAACAGCTTCGAACAACGACAAAAATAATGACATGTACCAGGATTCACAAGATCCGTATGAATTGTAACCATGACAACGGCTGGCAAAGGTTAAATGACCTTTGGCAAAATACAAAAGCCAAATAACGCAAAAGAGCCTGCAAGGGTCATTTGGCCCTTGGCAAAAGTAAAGGCCATTCGAATTAACGAATCTTTTCTTTTACAGGTCGCTTTCGACAAAATACACTGTTCACCAACAGTGACTCTACTGACAAAAGCAAACAGTGTAATGATAAGAATGATGACTCATCTTTCATTACGTGTTCAAGACAAAAGGAATCTACTTTTCAGGAACATGACTCACCGCTCGGAGCATGATGGTTAGCAAGGAGCATCTACTTTTGATATACAAACAAAATGACAATAATAGAGGGCTCTCTCCTCCCTCTATTTAAGGAGCTATCTACAAGAGAAGAAGGCAGAGCGAAAAAGAGTTATAAAAAATGAATTTAGAGCTTTCTGTAATCTTCTCTTTCTTTTCGTGTTTAAGTTGAATTTCGACATTTCAAGTATTCACATTTGAATTCCGACATTTCTGTAAGTTCTTTATATTACATTTCTTTCTACTTGTTTTTACCAAGCTATCTTGTACATTTTAATAATAATATCAAGTTCTACATTTCTGTTTCACGATCCTGTCCCCTTCTGGTATCAGAGCCAGTAGATTGCATATTCCTGCACTTAGAAACTGAGTTTGTGTGTGCATATTCATCCTTGTGTTCATAGAGCTGTATCCTGTATACAGTGGTGTCCCTAACGTTGGTCAGCCAAGGAAATCCGTTGGTCAGCCGTAGAGGTGGCCCCGGTGGTGGTCCCGTTATACACTTGTCTGCACATAGGGAGTGAAGACAGTAGGTTTTTCGTCTTCAATTTGAAGTTAAATTGTTTCTTGAGAATTGAGGGAAGAGAGTTTAAAAACCTTGTATTTAAATTTGTACTCATAAGTCGAAAATAAATACGATACATAACAACGAAATTTTTGAAGTCTAAAAATTCGTTGCCTTGTATATGAACATCAAGTTTGAGAGCTTCTGTTGTCATAGGACAAGTTAAATCAACCATAAAATCAGGGTAGCAATTGGAAAATATAGGACCTTTGCAAATGTTTGTTTGAATAACAGCAAGTAATGAAGATTTGTATTTACGCAATCGTTTGTCACGTAAAGCCATATAAATGTCTTTGTAATAAATGTTTGAATAACAGCAAGTAAAGCCATATATATATATATATATATATATGTACATACAACCATATATATATTTGTATATATGTATGTATGTATGTATGTATATATATACGTATCTATATATGCATGTATATATATACGCACACACAAACACATATATATATATATACATATATATATATATATGTATATGTATATGTATATTTATGTATATATGTATGTGTATATTTACATATATGTGTGTATATATATATATATACACACACATATATATATATATATATATATATATATATATATGTAACACCTTAGCGCCCTCCTGAGCCGCGAACAGTTAATGGGTACGACTTAAAAGATGGTCGACTGATCCCACAGATCACCACAAGTCTTTTCAGCGTACTTCATCCTCGGTTACACGCTGTCTAAGAAACATCCCGGGGGGTTACCCATCCCAAGATTACTTCCTACCAAGCACGCTTAACTGTGGAGTTTTTAAGAGTGGATTTGACGAAAATGAGGGTGCACCTTTGGTGATATAAGTAATCAGTTCAATCCTTTTAAGCCACGCTCATGGTGTTACAATCAGTCCCGCTTGAAGCGTGCAATGTCCTCGTTGCGCCTCACTAATTGACCGACTTACGAGTCCTCTTAACCTGCGGTCCACTTGCAGTATCTTTGCCCCGCTAGGCGACTGCTCATGGGCTCTCCATCCACTGGCGCAGCTCACGGTCGCAAGTCGGCTCTGATACCATCTGTAATGCTCCGAATTCTATCGATCGCGGGTCTTACCAATAACGGCTTCAAGGATAGACGACTAGCCCCACAAATCATCACAAGTCTTTCCAACGTGCTTTGTCTTCGCTGACACGCTGCCCGGTAAACTTCCCAGGTGGTCATCCATCCCAAGATTGCTCCGTAGCAAGCACGCTTAACTGTGGAGTTCTTAAGAGTGGGCTTCTCGAAAAGAAAGGTGCACCTTTGATGATATAAGTAGTCAGTTCAATCCTTTTAAGCCACATTCATAGTGTTATAATCACCCCCACTTGAAGCACACAACGTCCTCGTTGTGACTCATCAACCAACCGACTTACGAGTCCTCTTGACTGGCGGTCCCCGCTAGGTGACTGCCCATGGGCTCTCCATCCACTGGCGCAGCTCATGATCGCGGGTCGACTCTTGTACCATCTGTAATGTCCCGACCCCTCTCAGTCGCGGGTCTTATCAATAACGACTTCAACGATCGACGACATGCCCCACAAATCATCACAAGTCTTTCCAGCATGCTTCGTCCTTGCTCACACGCTTCCTGGAAAACTTATCAGGAGTTCATCCATCCCAAGATTGGTCCCCAGCAAGCACGCTTAACTGTGGAGTTCTTAAGAGTGGGCTTTCCGAAAAGAAATGTGCACCTTTGGTGATATAAGTAGTCAGTTCGATCCTTTTAAGCCACACTCCGGGTATTACATTCTGTAGTGCCCCGACTCCTCTCGGTCGCGGGTCTTACCAAGAACGACTTCAAGGATTGCCGACTAGCCCCACAAATCATCACAAATCTTTCCAATGTGCTTCGTCCTTGCTCGCACACTATCTAAAAAAGTTTCCAGAAGGTCACCCATCCCAAGATTGCTACCCAACAGGCACGCTTAACTGTGGAGTTCTTAAGAATGGGCTTCCCGAAAAGAAAGGTGCACCTTTGGTGATAAAAGTAGTCACTTCGATCCTTTTACGCCACCCTCGGAGTGTTACAATCACCCCCACTTGGAGTGCACAATGTCCTCGTTGTGCCTCACTAACCGACCGACTTACGAGTCCTCTTGACCGGTGGTCCACACCCAGTATCTTTGCCCGCTAGGTGACTGCCCATGGGCTCTCCATCCACTGGTGTAGCTCACGGTCACAGATCGGCTCTGATACCTTCCGTAGCGCTGCACCATGACCCCTCTCAGTCGCGGGTCTTACCAATAACGACTTCAAGGATTGTCGACTAGCCCCACAAATCACCACAAGTCTTTCTGAGGTGCTTCATCCTCGCTCGCAAGCGGCTGGGAAACTTTTCAGGAGGTCACCCATCCCAAGATTGTCCCTCATCAAGCACGCTTAATTGTGGAGTTTTTAAAAGCGGGCTTCTCGAAAAGAAAGGGGCACCTTTGGTGTTATAAGTAGTCACTTCGATCCTTTTAAGCCACACTCGGAGTGTCATCTATATATACATATATATATATATATATATATATATATATATATATATATATACATATATATATATATATATAATACATACATACATACATAAATACATATATATACAAATATATATATATATATATATATTATATATATATATATATACATATATATATATCCACTTATCTATATAATATATATATTATATATATATATATGTATATGTATATGTATGTGTGTGTGTATATATATATATAATATATATATATATATATCTATATATATATATATATATATATATATATATATATATGTAAGTTAGGGTGAATTTTGAGTGTAAACTAGAGTGCCGCAAGCGTACAGCTTTCGCTGTAGTACTTGAGGGTTGTGTCCTTGGGGACGAGGTAAAAATTAAGGTCACTTAACGCGAGATCGAACTAACATAGCATCATTCTCAATTGAGTTAATCCAAAAGCAACTAAAACTATAGGTTATAAATCAATCTAATTCCAAAGTTTCCCCACCATTGCCTAACATTCAATAAAATTAACTCTAATCAAAGGAGCATCTCTCCATCACTTAACACATCCTAAATGAGAGCTTCAATACAAAATAACAAGCCACATAATCAAATAGAAAAAGGGCAGAACAAGAGGATTAAACAAGACGAGAAGAACAAAATGAAGTAACAATCCACAAGAGCACAGCGGCATGAATGAAACCAGAGCTACATGAACAAGAGCAAACAGAACAACATGAATCAGAGCAAACATTTCATTCAAGAACAAATATCGACAACAAGGGAGAGGGATTCGAAGCAACATTTCTGGAAATCAAATTAACCACATTTCTGGATTTATCAGCAACTTTCAAGAAAGGAGTATGAGATGAAGCATCAAACACAGAATTTGTGTCCATGGGTGAAGCCATCAGCAGAGCAGAGCATCGAACAGAACTCAAAGACCACCATGAGCAGGGAGAGGGGAATTAGCAAAATCTTGTCAATTTGGGATAAATTGAAACCCAGCAATTACAACTTCAGTTTAGAAGCCGATGAATTCAGCGTTCAAACACTTAATATTGCAAGCTACAAATAAATCTAAAATTCAAAGAACAACCATGAATGGAAATCGAACAACTCAACTCCAAAATTAAACCCTAATAATCTAGATAGATTATGAAACTAAATCTAAACAAGAAAACCTAAAATTTCAAAATTTCAAAGACCTCCAAACATATTCAAAATTCGCACAGATGAAAACGAATCCAAGCCCTAATTTGCTAAACTACAATCGAAACTAAAAATTCTAGAATTAAAAGCTGGAAGCTAAGATTAAAATCTAGAAGAAAACCTAATTAAACCTCATCACTTGGCTTCAATCGCCGCTAGCTCGATTTATATCCCCTTCCTTCGATCGCTACCCTTGAATTCTGCCTGATGTGGATGGTCGAGATGGGGTAACGTTGGCATTTGCTGCGCGAATTGCGGTGGATAGGGGCTGAGGATGAAGGTGTCGTGGTTCGATTGAGAGAGAGATGAGTTAGAGAGAGAAGAGATGAAGAAGAGAGAGATGGAGTAGCAGGGGCTGGGTTTCGGGGGTCTGGTTTGGGTTCTAAGTCGAGCGGAGAGAGAAGGTGAAATGAGGGGAGCTGTTTAGGTGGCACGTGCCTCGCACGTAGGGGGGCTGGGTAGAATTTAGGCTTTATTTTCCCTTTTTTTTCTTTTTTTATTGGCTGAAAAGAAACTGAGCTTAAGGATTGGGTCGGGTTTGAGTCAAGTCGGCCCAATGCTTCATTTTCGGCATTTTTTTGATGTTTTTCTGGCATTTTTGCCATAATTATTCAAAACCTAGAAAACAAAATTAAAAAAATCTAAAAATAATGATTATAACGAGCATAAATCAGGCGTAAAAGTATCATAAAAATTATACATTTTTGGCATGAACAAATGCCCCTACACCAAGAGTTTGCTCATCTTCGAGTAAAACAAACTAAACTAACTAAAAAGAAATGAAAAATAAGAAAAAGAAAATCCTAACTCACTGTCGTAGGAATTACGGTTGCATTTAGCATGCGCAACAAGCCCTTTAAACCCCTCAATCTCCTAAGTGGATGAGTGAACTTTCGTGAGGGTTTTCAAGTGAAGTACAAACAAAAATTATTTCAAAATTAAAAGAAAATCTTTTTAGTTTTTTTCACAAAGCTAATATGTACAAAATTAGGGACAGGTATGCACACGTTCTAATCAACTAAATCACCCATGTAACCAAGTTTTTGACTTGCATATATACAGAATGTACTTCAAAGCCCTCTACCCCATAAATGACATCAAAGCATTAATTTTTCACCCCATTGAACATCAAGATTTTGAATTCATCCCAGTGCTCATGTGCAAGTGTATCATCGTCCCAAGGCTTAGATTTACCAGAATTAGACTCAATCCCACTTGACTGATACAACTACCTTATTATCATACTAACATTGGAAGCAAGCTTTCCCAATAGCAATATTGCCTCAAAAGGCAACACCCAGTAGCACACGCCTTAAAGGGCAACGCCCAGTAGCGTATGCCTCAAAGGGATACTTATCATTCCAAATTTTATTTCATCTCTTTTTCTTTTGTTCTTCTTTATTCATAATATTCATTCATTATTTTTCTCGAGTAATCGTGTCACTAACAAGTGGGAGAATCATTCATGGAAGCCTGAGACCTAAAGATAATGATGAAGGAATAAATAAGGATTAGATTACACAATCTATAATAAACAACTAGAGTTAGAATTAGGGCTTAGAATGACACACTGAGGTCGGAGACTTTTCACGCATATCCTGCTTATATACAAGCTAATAACCAAAGCATAGGGGATTTAGGTCAATCAAACGTAGTACAAATGTCCCCAAAAACCCAAAAAAAAAATCTTTTTGGATTTTTCAAAAAAAAGTAGGCACCTCACCCCCACACCAAAACTTCACAATATCGTCATTGTGGGAACTAAGGCGCTAAAAAGTAATCACATCAGCTATGCAAGCATAAAACCACATTAAACCACAAATATATACAAATTGGGACACCAACACAAATCACAAACACAAACAAAAACAAACATAAAATCACCAAAATCAAAATCTTAAAAGAAAAGAAAAAACAGAACTAACTTTAAAACAAACCAAACCACTAAATGGCCAAAATCAAAACCGAACCAAAACAAAATAAAACCAAGCACAAAAATCAAAAAGCAAAATAACTAAATAAAGAAAAATTAAAAATCAAAACCTACAAAAAGAAAAAAAAGCCAATCAGGCCAAAATCAAACATAATCACCTAAAATAAAAACAAAACCAAACCAAAGACTTGCTAAACACCAACTTAAATCAAAAGAAACCTAAAACAAAATGAAATACAAAAGAAAGAAAAGCTAAATACAAAACAAAAACAAAAACACTAAAACACCAAAAAGGCAAAAAAAGAAACTGCAAAAATATGACCAAAGGGAAACCAAAACTTACTGAGCTAAAGAAACAAGAAACCAAGCCAAAGGGAACAAAACACAAATTTAAGGAAACCAAACAATAAAACTAGAACATACACAAGGACAGTCCTAGATATTTACAACTAACAAATATTCACAAAATCAATAACACAACTAAGAGTCATCATTGCCCACACGGCTCAACAAATCCCAAATTGCTCCTCAAAATCGATCACCCATCACAATTCACAGTCCTAATAATCCACAACTAAGTATGAAAAGAAAGAGAAGAAATGAAAAAGAGAAGAAGGGAGGGTGGAATGATCATACCAGGTTGGATATAGGTTGTACCCAAACTATGCCTCACGAAGATGATGCAACATGAGTCTTATGGAGCATCAGCCACTCCATATTAAGCTGAAAAGTATAACTCCAATCAAAAGTCGTTAAAGCACGTAGCAGTTTATCAAACAAAGAAACCCAACTCTCAATCACATAGAAAGAGTAGAAAGTAGTGAGTTGGAGCCAGAAAGAGTACATCCATCTAGCCAATAAAGCAAAGTAAGGACCTGCTTCAACTTATCAAATAGTTGGGCCCCATCAAAAAGGAAATGAATATACTCAGAATGAGCCAGTATTGAGGTCATTGGCCTAGAAACTACATCATCATGAACGAACAGTCTAGTCATAGGAGTGGGTGCAAGGTTTACAAGTCTGTTAAGTCCCATTTGCGTATGAATCTGGTCTAGAGCAAAATTCTTAGCGGCAATGATCTCGGACTCAACAAATTCAGACTTGCAATAATCAAAAGGAAGTCAGTTTGGATGGGGTCAAAAGAGAAAGACTCATAATCAGCACAAGAACCACCATCAAAACTTCCATGGATATCAACCTCATGAGAAAAAGATTCATATTCCATGTACAGAATATTATCATCTAATTTAAATAGAAGGTCAGGAATGACGGAATCAAAAGAGAATGATTCATATTCAACATGAAAACCCACATCAAGACCTTCAGTAACATCAAGCTCACATGAAAAAGATTCATATTCTGCATAAAGAATATCATTATCAAAGTCCGAAATAGTGGGTTTAGTTACCTCATCGTATAGCTCCTGTGAAGCAGGTTCTTGTGACTCATCTAAATCACGAGGCTCAATTTCAAGTGTAATGCTTATATCTAACTCATCAATAGTATTGGATTATTCACCCATCTCAAACTCACAAAAGTGGTTCGGAGTGGTGGGTGGGTTGGTAAAGACTAGGACATTATCAGTGATGCCCTTAGGTGAGCTAGTCTGGGGTGCAAGGTCATGTGATAGAGACATGTGAAGGTCACTCTCTTTTTCTTGACTAGGCAAATACATGTCTTTATTCAAGTTAGGCTTAGCAGAATAAGAGGGTTCAAAATCATCATAGAGACTAATGTCAGGTTTAGGAGATCCTAAACTATAATTAATCTCACCATAAGTCTCCCAATTTTGGTTAAAATATTGAGAACATGCAGCAATACTCGCTTTCATGGTCTTTATTATTTGATCAGTCATTTCATTAATCTTCTTTTCAAAACTTGCACATGTAGTATCAGCATAAGCACGAAAATGACAAGTATGAGCATCATAATCAGAAGATTTAAAATAATCACACAAAATAGGAGGAATCTAATAGTAATATGAGTCATATAAACCTATAAACTAGTCTTGATGGGAAGGATTAGTAGGAACAACTAACTCGCCATGAGTTGGGTACGAAAAGTGTCGTTAGCTTGTTCAAACGCATAGGTTTTCCTAAGCTAGTTTTCCAAAAAAATCCCAAACCTCATTGTGAGTTTTAGATAATAATCCTAGGACACTGCCAAAATAAATTGACTCAATATGACTCCAAGATTTAGCATTTAGACCCACAACAATGACGTCACAAATTTTCCATTTTTCAAAATTATGATTCAGTTGAGCACGATATTCATTAAGCAAGCATGCATAACTGTGAAGTTCTTAAGAGTGGGCTTCTCGAAAAGAAAGGTGCACCTTTGGTGATATAAGTAGTCAGTTCGGTCCTTTTAAGCCACACTCGGGGTGTTACAATCACCCTCAGTTGAAGTGCACAACGTCCTGATTGTGCCTCATTAGCCGACCGACTTACGAGTCCTCTTGACTGGCGGTCCCCGCTAGGTGACTGTCCATGGGCTTTCCGTCCACTGGCGGAGCTCACGGTCATGGGTCGGCTCTTATACCATTTGTAATGTCCCGACCCCTCTCAGTCGTGGGTCTTATCAATAACCACTTCAAGGATCGACAACATGCCCCACAAATCATCACAAGTCTTTCCGGTGTGCTTCGTCCTCACTCACACACTGCCAGGAAAACTTATTAGGAGCTCATCCATCCCAAGATTGGTCCACAGCAAGCATGCTTAACTGTGGAGTTCTTAAGAGTGAGCTTTCCAAAAAGAAAGGTGCACCTTTGGTGATATAAGTAGTCAGTTCGATCCTTGTAAGCCACACTCGGGGGTGTTACAATCTGTAATACCCCGAACCCTCTCGGTCGCGGGTCTTACCAATAACGACTTCCGGGATTGCCGACTAGCCCTACAAATCACCACAAGTCCTTCCAATGTGCTTCGTCCTTGCTCGCACACTACCTGAGAAAGTTCCCAGAAGGTCACCCATCCCAAGATTGCTCCCCTACGGCACGCTTAACTGTGGAGTTCTTAAGAATGGGCTTCTCGAAAGGAAAGGTGCACCTTTGGTGATAAAAGTAGTCACTTCAATCCTTTTAAACCACATTCGGGATGTTACAATCACCCCCACTTGGAGCGCACAATGTCCTCGTTGTGCCTCACTAACCGAACAACTTACAAGTCCTCTTAACTGGTGGTCCACACCCAGTATCTTTCCCCAACTAGGTGACTGCCCATGGGCTCTCCATCTACTGGCACAGCTCACGGTCATGGATCGACTCTGATACCATCCGTAATGCCCCGAATCCTCTCGATCGCAGGTCTTACCAATAACGACTTTAAGGATTGTCAATTAGCCCTATAAATCACCACAAGTCTTTTCAATGTGGTTCGTCCTCGCTCGTACGCTGGCTGGGAAACTTCCTAAGACGTCACCCATCCTAAGATTGCTCCCCAACAAGTACGCTTAACTGTAGAGTTCTTAAGAGCGGGCTTCCTTAAAAGAAAGGTGCACCTTTGGTGATACAAGTAGTCCTTTCGATCCTTTTAAGCCACACTCGGGGTGTTATATATATATATATATATATATATATATATATATATACATATATATATCTTTGTTTGTGTGTATATATATATATATATATATATATATATATATATATATATATATATATATATATATATATATATATATACATACATGCATACATAAATACATATATATATATATATATACATATAAATATATATATATGTGTGTGTGTGTGTGTGTGTGTGTGTATATATATATCTATCTATATATATCTATCTATATATATATATATATATATATATATATATATATGTTAGGCTAAATTTTGAGTGTAAACTAAAGTGCCACAAGCATACAGCTTTTGCTGTAGTACTTGAGGGTTGTGTCCTCGAGGACGAGGTAGAAATTAGGGTCACTTAACGTGAAATCGAGCTAACATAGCATCATTCTCAATTGAGTTAAATCAAAGGCAACTAAAACTATAGGTTGTAAATAAATCTAATTCCAAAGTTTCCCTACCATTGCCTAACATTCAATAAAATTAACTCTAATCAAAGGAGCATCTCTCCACCACTTAACACATCCTAAATGAGAGCTTCAACACAAATTAACAAGCCACATAATCAAATAGAAAAAGGGCAGAACAGAAGACTTAAACAAAATGAGAAGAACAAAATGAAGTAACATTCCACAAGAACAGAGTAGCATGAACGAAACCAGAGCAACATGAACTAGAGCAAACAGAACAGCATGAATTAGAGCAAACATTTCATTCAAGAACAAATATCGACAACAAGGGAGAGGGATTCGAAGCAACATTTCTGGAAATCAAATTAACCGCATTTTTGGATCTATCAGCAACTTTTAAGAAAGGAGTATGAGATGAAGCATCAAACCTAGAATTTATGTCCATAGGATGAAGCCATCAGCGGAGCACAGCATCGAACAGAACTCGAAGACCACCATGAGCAGGGAGAGGGGAATTAGCAAAATCTTATCAATTTGGGACAAATTGAAACCCAGCAATTACAACTTCAGCTTAGAAGCCGATGAATTCGGCGTTCAAACACTTAATATTGCAAGCTACAAATAAATCTAAAATTCGGAGAACAACCATGAATGGAAATCGAACAACTCAACTCCAAAATTAAACCCTAATAATCTAGATAGATTTTGAAAGTAAATCTAAACAATAAAACCTAAAATTCCTAAATTTCAAAGACCTCTAAACACATTCAAAATTCGCATAGACGAAAACGAATCCAAGCCCTAATTTGCTAAACTTCAATCGAAACTAAAAATTCTAGAATTAAAACCTGAAAACTAAGACTAAAACCTAGAAGAAAACCTAATTAAACATCATCACATGGCTTCAATCGTCGCTAGCTTGATTTATATCCCCTTCCTTCGAACGCTACCCTTGAATTCTACCTGATGTCGACGGTCGAGATGGGATGACGTCAGCGCTTGCTGCGCGAATTGCGGTCGACGGGGGATGACGATGAAGGTGTCGTGGTTCGATTGAGAGAGAAATGAGTTAGTGAGAGAAGAGATGAGGAAGAGAGAGATGCAGTAGCAGGGGCTGGGTTTCGGGGGTCTAGTTTAGGTTCAAGGTCGAGAGGAGAGAGACGGTGAAATAAAGGGGGGTTGTTTAGGCGGCTAGCACGTGGGGGGGTGGGTAGAATTTAGGCTTTACTTTCCCTTTTTTTTGGGTCTGAAAAGAAACTGGGCTTAAGGATTAGGTCGAGTTTGAGACAAGTCGGCCCAATACTTCATTTTCGACATTTCTTAATCTTTTTCTCGCATTTTTACCACAATTATTCAAAACCTACAAAACAAAACAAAATCAAATAAAAACCTAAAAATAATGATTATAACGAGCACGAATCAGGCACAAAAGTTTCGTAAAAGTAACACATCTTGGGCACGAACAATATATATATATACATATATATATATATATATATATATATATACATGTA
>JAKOGI010002567.1:0-12500 GCA_029747015.1 Carnegiea gigantea
TATATATATAGGAAAGCATCTTTTAATAAAGAAGGAATTGGATGTGATAACTCTAACAAAAAGTAAATGTACAAGAATTTCTTTGTTAAATCTACTCCATATAGAAGGAATGCTAGAACTTGCAATTATTGATCTAAGATTGATCATATTGCTATTCATGTCCACTTAAAAACCTTCTTCAAAGATTGTTCAAATATGAGTTTCAAAAAGAAACAGATCGGTGAACATTGTACCCAATGATTTTGAATTCATATTTAATGTCAAAAGTAGAAGAAAAGTTTGATTTTCGGTTTTTGAGCTACGCTGGAAACCCGAACAAGACTTATAGTACATTGATGGTGCATAATTGGCTATGAAATTGTACTTTAGGACATGCAAGCATGTGTACCAACAAGCAAAAAATGAGTTTAGGGCATAGCAAATACATTCTTATTCTCAATTTATACGGGTCTCTTTTTTTTAAAAATAAATTGATGCTTTTAAAGAATTTTCAAAAATTTGTAAATAATTACAAGTTTATAGTAATTTATCAACTGTGTTCATTAAAAGTGGTCATGGCAGAGAATTTGATCAAAAAGAATTTATTGAATTTTGTAGTAATCTTGGGATTGCTCACAGTTTTTCAAGACTATGTACACTTCAACAAAACGGTCTAGTTGAAAGAAAAAAATTGCATTTTAGAGGATATGGCATGTACTATGATAAGTGAACGTAATGTTTCTCAAAATTTTTGGGTTGAAGTAGGAAACACCACAAATCATGTTCTAAATCTTTGCTTGATTTATCAAATCATGCTCTAAATCTTTGTTTTGTTTGTCCTATATTAAAAAGACTCCTTGTGAATTGTTGAAAGGTTATAGACCTAATGCATCCTGCATCTAACCTTTTGGATGTAAATGTTTTGTCCACATTAATAGCAGAGATAACTTACATAAATTTCATGCTGAAATTGATGAAGGAATTTTTGTTAGTTACTCTATGCATAGCAAGACATATAGAATTTCCAATGAACAAACTCTGAATATAGAAAAAAGTATCTATGTAATTTTTGATGAACATAACGATGAAGAAGAAAAGTCAAAAGAAGCAAGTACCACTAAAGACAATTCACAAGAACAATCTCCCAGTATAAGTCAACGAGAAGAAGAAGAGATTCCATCTCGAGAAGAAGAGAAACCTACCAACGAGAGAAGTTCTCCATTTAATAAAACACAAGAAAGGGTAACTCAAGAACCCCAAAGAAATTATAAAAATAAATCACATCATCCTATAGACAATCTCTTAACGGACAAATCTATAGGCGTAAGAACTCATTCATCCCTATACAATTTTGTATCTTCTTTGCACAAATTAAAAGAATCACTTAGAAACTCGTAATGATTCAAATTGCATAATTATCATGCAAGATGAACTTAATCAATTCGAAAGAAATCAAGTGTGCACACTTACAACTCGATCAAAAGACCATCCCATAATGGGAACAACATGTGTCTTTCAAAACAAACTGGATGAAACGAAAGGAATAAAGCAAGATTAGTGGCTAAAGGATATAATTAAGAAGAATGTATTGATTTTGATGAAACTTTTGTCCCCATTGCATGATTATAATCCATAAGCATATTATTAGCATTGACATCATATATGAACATAAAATTATTGTCATGAATGTAAAATGTGCCTTCTTGAATGAATATTTGCAAGAAGAGGTCTATGTAGGTTAATAATCTCCTGGTTTTGAAAATCTAAAATTTCTAAATCCTGTCTATGAACTTTAAAAACCTTTTCATGGTTTAAATTAAGCTACCACAGCTTGGTATGAATGGTTCAGCATATTTCTTTTAGAAAATGGATTTAAAAGAGGACATATTGATAACCCTCTTTTTAGAAAAACCAAAGGACATGGTTTTATCATTATTCAAATTTATGTGGATGATATACTATTTGGAGCCACTAACAATACTCTTTGTGAAGGATTTTTTGCTCTCCTGGGTAAAGAGAGACTTAAATTTTTCCTTGGTCTTCAAATCAAACAACATAAGGATGGAATTTATTAATCAAAGTAAGTATGTTAATTAGCTACTAAAGAAATATAAAATGGATCAAGCCAAACATGCTAGAACACCAATGGCTACAAAGAAATATAAAATGGATCAAGCTAGAACATGTTAGAACCTCACCTAGAGCAATATCTCTAATCTCTGCAATCACCTTAACCACCAAACTGCTATAATCTGACTCAAAGTCAATTACATTCTTGGCATCATCGCTATCATTCACAAGTGCACCTCTAAGGCTATTGCTTTAACTGAAGAAGAGAAGGCTCGAGTCCATGTTCTTGTTGACTGCCTCGTTACCAACGTTACTAAACCTCTACTAAGTTAAAGGCCCAATCAATGGCCCAAGAAGACAAATACATACATAAACTCTAGTGGGAAAGGGGATTCTTTCCCTATAAATAGAGCACTACTCCCTCCTACTGAGGGGTTTGAAAACTCATTTACTCTAGATGCTATTTTAAGACTCAAACTCACTAGCATCATCTTTTTAGAAGAAGACAACAAGAATATCAAGTGCGTGTTATCTACTTTCAAAGATCAAATATTCTTTTTGACTGAGATTAAGCCTCTTAGATCCTCGTTGACCATCAAATACCTTTAAATTCATTTGAAGGAAGTTAAATCAGCCAACTTGATCAAAATTCAAGCCATTCGGCCCTCTTTTAAGGACGTAGTAGAGATCGATTCAGAGGAATTATTTATTTGTTCATCTTGTAATAAATATACAGATATTGTACTTATATCTTTTGAAATCAATACAATTCAACTTTGTCTGTGTTTCTTATTTGATATATTTAGACTCGAGATTTGTGTTTACAAATTTTGGCATGCTTGATGGGACAAACTCTAGCTCTTATCTCTTTCTCCAAGAAAATAAATCCTATACTCAAGTGACGAAGACATGAATCCCAAAAACACCATCTCTCAAGCTTCAAAGAAGATAACTTTCAGATCTGTATCTAAAGAATCTACAAATGCAAATATTGCATTCGACAGTTTGGGGTGATGACTACGAGCATGACCAAAGTTGCTATCTTTATCACCCTAAAGCAACAAGTCATGGCTCTAAGTTTTCAGTTACGCAAAATTAAAATGTTGGCTCCAATTTATTGCTGACGGAATCAATCAAACTGCTTGTCTCCCTAATTTTAAACTAGAATCTCTTGATGTCTTCAATGTGAGGAAGACTCTACCCTATGGAACAGATGAATTCCAAGCCTACATCAATATTTTGTTTCAGCCTTTCGATGAGGAGGAGGATGACTATGGTAGTAGTGATTCTTCACGGGCATCTAGAAGGCATTCACTTTTCTCACAAGTTGATGTTGAATTAGTTGACATTATTGTCATGTCAGTCATGGTGATAAATGTGCCAACTTGGAGGAACAATCGGCATACATGAAGGCCACACTGGATAGACTCTGAAAGGAATATAGAGAAAAGGATACTCAAATCAAGCATCAAAATAAGCAGATTGTAAATCTAACAAAGAAGCTGGGAAAGTAGTCATCTGAAGTGTCCTACAAAGGCTAAGGCAGTGAAGATTCTGACAAGGAGATCAACTATAACTAAGAGTCTAATGATGAACACAAACCAAAAAATGATTCAACCTTAAGCTCAATGTCAGTCGAGCAAATTCAAAACTTGATAGTTGATGCGATAAAGGCCTATTTAGGAGGAGATTCTTAAAAAACTCACTTGTATAAGAAACCTTATACAGAGAGGATCGATGCACCACATATGCCTCATGGCTGTCAACGACCTAAATTCCAACAATTTGATGGCAACAGGAGCCCTAAATAGCATGCCGTACACTTTGTTGAGACTCACAACAATGCTGGCATAGAAGGTGACCTCTTTGTGAAGCAATTTATGCAATATCTTAAAACTATTGCATTTGATGGGTAGTTGCAGTGATGTAAGCATCCTCTTTCAAATTGGGGGGCAACAATATCATTTTAGTCCTCCTTAAGTCAGTAGCCTTCACCTTCAAATCATAAGATGTCATTGTTTAAGTTAAGGATGATAACAACGTGGCCTCCATCTTCATAATACGAAAAGTCACCCAAGGTGGGCCCATGCAGGGAAATCATCCAATGGTGAGAAAAATGGGGAAAGTCACTTAAGGTGGGCCATTCGAGGATGAGAAAAACTTTCATATTGCTTGCGGCAAGTCAAAGAGAAAATGATCCCTTTAGTCCAAAGCTTGAAGCATCCAGCATTTCAAATGACAAACCTTCAAAAGCATTAAAAAAAAAAGTTGTGTAATTGCTTGATATGCACGGCATAGCCTTCTTCAAGTTGGTCACATATGCGATGTAGATCTACTTTTGAGAATTCAAGGTTAACCTGTTAATGTACCCAAAAAGATAACACGTTCAAAGGTTAACCCATATCGAGTCAAATTTCCTTTTGAAGAATTTTTCGCCCTTGGAGAATTTTTGCCTCTGAAAAAGTTAAATTTAGAAGGATTCAAAGTTAGCCTGTTGATGTACCTAAAAGGGCTAGAAATTCAAAAGCTAACTGATAATTAAATCGAATTCGTCTTTGGAGAATTTTCGCCATCGAGAAAGTTCAGTTTAGGAGAGTTCAAGGTTAACCCTTTGATGAACCCAAAAGGGTTAGATATTCAAAAGGTAATCAATAATTAAATTGAATTTGCTTTTCAGAATGTTCTCCTTAGAAAAATTAATGGTTAACCTGTTAACGTACCCAAAAGATTTAGACATTCAAGGGTTAACCAACAATCAAATCAAATTCACATTTGGAGAATTCTCGCCTTTGGGAATGTTCACCTTAGAAAAATTCAAGATCAACCCGTTGATGTGCCTAAGCGGGTGACACATTCAAAGGTCAATTGAAAGTCAAGTCAATTGCATCTTCAAAGAGAATTCACAAGACCAAGAGATTCAAGGACTATTAATTAGTGATGTACTCCACGCCGAAAATCATAATAAAAAGTGATTTCTCTTATCAAAGAATTGAAGAGCCCCCACTAATCTGAATGACAGATCTGCACACAAAGAAAGACCCAAAAAAAAAAAAAAAAAAAACCCAAAAAAAAAAAAAAAACAAAGCAAACAAAAAAGAGAAGAAGGCAAAATTGAAAAGAGGAACAATAAAAAAAATATTGTGAATTGGTCAAAATTCTCAGCAAAGGCATATTCACATGAGAAGCCACTTCATTATCAATTAATACTAGTGCTATACCCCTGCGATGTAGGGGCTGTTGCTTTGCTTTTTTAGCGAATGTGTTTGCGTGATTTATAATTTATCTATTTATTGACTTTTTATTTTTTCTTTCTTATCGATTGATGTACATATGTTAATAATTCTTTAATTAATAAAAATAAAGTGAATAATATTAAAAAATAAAATAAAAATCAAAAATAAAAATAAAAAACAATCATGTGAATAATGAAATAAGATGAATCTGAGTAAGAAAATTGGCACAGAAGAGAGTAATTCAACATTTCAAATTTATACGTGTAACATCTCTACCCTATAATACAACAAAGAGTTTAGTGTTTCATTGTCTCGCTTATTTGAATCTTTCTTCTATAAATATTAGATTATTTAAAAAATTATAAGCTTATACATATGTATAATACGTTTTCATAGAATTTTAAAAAAATTTCGACATTATAGTTAAACATGTTTTAGTTTTTTAATGCTATATTCTAAAGAAATAGGTTTTATCAATAATTAAAATTTTTTAAAAGTAGAAACTTTTTGTATAAAAATCTAAAAGGGTGAGAATAATAAAAATGAAAAAAAAATGATGAGAGATTACAAGTCAAATTGTTTGAAAAATATAGCATGAAAATTTGAAAGAGTGAGCCCATTAAAATGGAAAGAATGAGAGGTTACAAAGTAATGAAGAAGAGAATACAAATTGATATTTGATATTTAAAATTTTAATTTGCAATAATATTCAATTGTATATTGTGGGTCCTCTTTGAATAGAGTAAAAAGGTTCATCAACCAACCTTTTACTCAATGCTTAAGATATAAAGTTATGAACGTATAGATTGTCAATCAAATATCACTCTAAAAAATTATATTTTACTAATATTGTAATATGTAAATATATGTTTTTGAATCCAGACGATATAAATGTTGCATAACTTGTTCTTTTAAATGGTCATTGCAAACAGTACTTTTTTGCATAAGTTTCAAGACCTAAAAGCCAAACAATCAATATTTGCTTCAAAATCATAGAACAATGACCAAGGCATTAAGACAACAATTGTAACTCACACGTTTTAGAAATTATTATGTTTAAACCAATTTTAAAAGCTCCGGCAGAACTAAAAGCTCCAAATAAAATGTTAAAAAAGTATTAAAATATAAAAATATAAAAATATTTTAAATTTAAAATCATAAATAATAAGTATAAATATTTAATTAAAAAAATTAACCAATAATACTTTGCCAGCTCAACATAAAATTCAACTTGAAAATATCACGCATTGATCTCAGTCTTGTTTTACCCACGTAATAAAATTACACAAAAAGAAAAATCTTATCTTACTCCTTAATTTTAAGTTTCAGCAGTTTCTAACAGATAGAAAAATGGAAAAAGGTCAGGTATGAATGTGTTTTTTTTTTTTTTTTGGGTAAATGAGAACTTCAATATTTTTGTGCATATAAATGCATATAATAATGAACACTTTAAATGTGAAAAAAATACTAATAAATTTTATTGGTACATGAACGATAAATTAAACCAATAATAACTCGCCATCTCACCTTTTATTGTCATTTAAACCATACGTATATTAATTTCATATGCTATCACTTAATTTTATATATAATTATACAGATTAGTTGCGAAACTCTAAGGAAATTTGTCCAAGCATTACTCCTTCTCATCGCCTTGGGAGAGCGCCTCCACCTTTGTCACCAATATTTCTCAGGCTGCCGTCTGCACACGTAAATGAAAAATTATTAGGTAAAAGCCAAAAATGACAAGCAAGCAGTGGATCAGATTTCAAATCATGAAGAAAAAGAAAAAAAATGATGGCATCGCAGAGGGATTAATGGATCCAGATGACTAGAATAGTAAGGCACAGCCGCACAGGCAATGCCCTGTTCGAAACTCTTCTGTATTTTTTATTTATATCCAGTGTGAGATATGACATCCGTCTAGTTTCTTAATGCAATTCAAAATATTTTTTTTTTTATGAAAATGTAATTCAAAATGTTGTAGCTGCCAAAAGGGGAAAAAAAAAAAAAAGAAATCATCGTACCGATGCTTATATTTGAGTTGAATAAATTTTTATAACCCAAATCGAATTGAATGATTTTTTAAAAAATTTTTTAAGGCCAAAGTTACGTGACTTAAATTACCCAATTAAGCCTTAATGTTCACCTGAGTAATAAAAATCAAGTCGCAAATATGTTTTCACTCACTTACAAGTTCAAGACCCGACTGCATCAAGCATGTCCAAGTCATGCAAACGATCAAGTCTCTTGGGGGCAATTTATAGGTACTAAAATTTTTATAATATATGCCACATCAAAATAAATAAATTTAATTGATTATTTTGGGATAGTCCATTTAATTAATTTATTTATTTAAATGAATTGGACCAAATCGACATCTAAGTTACAACCCAAATGGCCGCCAAGTCAATGGTCAAACTGACTACTAAGTCCCCAGTTAAATAGACTGCTAAGTCAAAGGTTCGGTCAATAACCCAAGAAGACAAATATGACATAAACCTAGTGGGAGAGGAATTCTTTTCCTATAAATAGAGCATTACTCCCTGCTGCTCAGGGATTTTTCCCGAGGCTATTTTCAAGACTCAAACTCCGAAGCATCCTCTCTTCAGAAGAGGACAACAGGAACACCAAGCACGTATTCTCCACTTTCGAAGATCAAATATTCTTCTTGACTAAGATTAAATATCTTAGGTCCTATTTCAAGATCAAGTACATTCAAATTCATTTGTTCGGCCCTCTTTCAAGTACAAAGTTAGGATCAAATTAGAAGAGTTATTTATTCGTTCATCTTATAGCAAATATACAAAGATTGCACCTAGATCTTCTAAAATCAATACAAGTTAAATTTGCCCATGTTTCTTGTCTTATATGTTTAGACTTGAGGCTTGTGTTTATAGCATATATTAGTGTGATGCTTGTCGTGCTTTAATGATATCTTGTAGATTACGTTAAAGAAGGAAGTCAATAGGATTTGATTATATCTGATTATATTTTGCAAATCAATCAAAGATGACACTTACTCAAATTTCAAGATTGCTTCCATTTGGAGACAAGCAAAGCAAATGCCAAGGTGCCTATAGATAGGAGAAGTATCAGCAAGTCCAAGGCACCCATTCAAGTGATCAAAGTATTAAGCTTGCAAATTGCAATTCTTACTTGAGCTATTATTCCAAAAAGTTGTATCGAGGTTAAAGTTGTGTAGTGAGATAAAGACTATTATTAGGCTGTGAACTTAAGAGTTGTAAGATCAACTCCCCCAAGTTTAAATCGAGAAGTCAATTTAAGAGTTGGGATCTTGAGAATGATGATGTTCTAAAGGTCTTTATACGCAAGTTCATCCTAATAAGAGAAGAAGAGAGTTGAATCCTAGATTGGATAGTTCTAGACGACGACTAAGCTCAATTGAGGCCTAACCTCGTTAAATATCATTGCGCATTGTCTATTTTTGATTTTTGTATTTATTTTTACATTTGATATTTTTGCGTTCCTCTAAGGTGATCTGAATCTTCAATTAATAACAAATCCTATCTGTATCCAATTAACTATTAGAAGAACTGCTATTGAATAGAGATTATAATTTTTTTAAAAATGAATTAAGTTATTCATTGCAGCCAAGTAAATCATATGCTCCATGCACCTACACGGCACCAAGTCCCACGTCCCACCTAATAAACCCCCACGAGTGCATGCATATGCAGTTTGCATTGAACCTCAGATCAATCTGTAAGAAAGCACTGGTCTATTAATAGCCCATAAGCCAACTATAAGCCTAAGTAACATCTCTCTTTACAAAGTAGACAAAAGTCGCTCCCCATTTCAATGTAGGCCAACTTTTCACATTTCATTCTTACTACATAAATGCAAACTACTCAACAACCTTAACCTACCAGACTCAAATTAGACAAGCCACGAAAGTGCTTGGCTTCCTCAATTGCACACCAACCTGCCGCAACCAACGTTTGGCTCGTGATCTAGTTTAAGTGTGGATGACACAATCAAGGCATAAGATCGCCTCTAAGTTATGTAGGCCAGTCAAGTCAATTTAACCGATTTCACTTCAAGCGTTCCAGGACTCTAATTTAGGACATCTCCAGCAACTGGAATGAGTTCCAGTGGTGGGCTCAACATTCTCAAAAAAATGGAACTCAGTACTTGCACCCACATAAACACGCGAGGAGACACGCAAGGAGGCACGCGACAACATTCCTTCTCTCATTTCATTTTTTTGTCTTTTTGTGTATTTTTTATTTTTTTTTCTTTTGCCTAAAAAATGTTTAATTGATCAAAAAAAAAAAAAGATTGTGTGTATGAGGTGGGTTCCATAACAAATATTCGATTTAATTATCTAGAAATGAGTTTCATTTGTTAGAAAAATGACGAAACGTAAGTTATAGAAAAGTGAGTTTTGCTGATGTAGCAAGCCTGAGTTCCAATTTTTGAAACTCAAACTGAGAATACTCTTAGCAAAGCAACAAATTCCGTTTTAATCACAAATAGAAAGTCCCACTTTAGGTCAAGACGATAGTAGGAAACTTGTTCCCTTTCGCCCTGTTTTTCTATTAATAAAAATTAATTTACAAAGTGTAACCTAAATTGTTTTGAGATATATACATACCAAATCTCAAAATCCTATTATGTGCATTTCAAAAAGACGGCTTAACATGTTTTATAAGAAATAAACATATCAACAAATTACACATACACAATAGGGGTGTAATTGAGTCGAGCTAAGCCCAACTTTGCTCGACTTGGCTCGGCTTAGTAGATAACCGAGCTGAGCTCGAGCTTGGCCAAATCTTTATGCAACTTAACTTTAAAATTATTGAAAAATTCTTTATTTAAAAATACTACTGCTCCAACTCAAAGAAAAAATACCAAGTATAAGGTCCAATATTGAACTATGGACATTTAAACTAATACAAAGTGTATGTATACTGATGAAACATAGGTTATTTCTCACTCAAAATACCTAAACGAGCTTGACCGATCTACGTCAAGGAGAACATAGCTAGGTTTAACATGATTAGTCTTAACATGATCCATCAAAAAATTTACTAGACAGATGGAGCCACCACTGATGAAAATGGTTAGAATCTAAATATTTCAATGCAATTGATATTTTTTCACCTTAAAATCACTTGTAATAAAGGAGCCACCACTGTAGCTTGGTCTACCTATGACATGATCAACAAGTGCATTTTCGTTCAGTTAGGCAACAACACAATCTAATGGGCCCATTGGCTGGAACCTTATCCATCATAGTCAGTGTACAGATCGTGCAAAAGCAAGGTTGTTTATTTAATATGCTTTAACATTTTCAACTTTTCTTTTACCATCATTTTATCAATGTTTTTTTTTTTTCCCCTTTAATATATCCTATTCAACTAAACAGAATAAAATGGCTTTGGAAACGCACTCTTTTTTATAGTATATATTAATTATACGCATAATGCTCCATGAAAGGCAATAGAAATTAAATATATCTATTAGTTCGCTTGAGAGAGAATGATTGTATATATTTGAAAGCAATATTGTATGCAGTAGTGAGTGGATGTTAGTGATTAGTGAGCAACACTAATACATAATAACCAATAATAATATGTAATAATACCTTTTTGTACACATTAGTATCAGTCATATCGCTCACTAAAAATATATCTCAATACAAGAAGCATTTTAGTGAGCTATATATTATTTTTAGTGAGCGAATCTGAATGTACAATTGCATATTTTAGTGAATTGTACAATATTTTTAATGAGCAAAATCATTTATATAGTACAACCTATACAATCAGTTACATGATATAACAATTGAGTGAGAAGGAATGGAAATTGAATAGTCCACGGTTTAACTAAAATGGTCCTTGTTAAGGTGGGTCGAGTGTAGATGACACTAAGTATCAGTTAGTCATTTGTAAAATGTGATACCCCTCAGAGCGTATGCAATGGTGATCTATAATTTTGGATCACAAGTAAGGGTCTACACCCTCCACATCATCCCATAAACCAACTTTTTCTCTCTTCTCTACGTCCTATGGATCACCAAATAAAATAACATTTTATGGATCCTACCACTAATATATTATTGGATTTTAGACTTTTAAGGGGTCAGTTGGCCAAAAAAAAAAGAGAAAATGTGTGGGGGGCGGTTCACGACCGTGAGCTAGACCGTGGGGCGAGCGAAGCGTATCACTGATGCATAGTATTTTTTGAACCATTAGCTAAATTTTTAGCCCGTAAGCCTTGCATCGCTGGTGCTCTCAGTGCCTGATGTCTTCATTCATTTTATTGGGTCCTTAAAAAAATAAAAAGAAAGAGAAAGAAAAAAACAAAAGTAAATGCAGTTGTATGTTGGTGCAAAAAGCCAACAGAAAGGGAGAAACCCACAAATTAAGCGGAACTCCCTGAGCCCACGTAGCTTGATGAAGCCCGCAAGACAATGAACAGTTGGAGCCAAGAATAAATTAGTCTTCGCAGTTTGGGCCAATGAACCCACCTTCAGCGGAATCTCCCCCACCCCATTGGTGAGCAAGTCTTTTGTCCTACCCAACGGACTTGTGGTGTTAAGGTGCGCTTGGAATGAGCATACAGAAGAGTAAAAATTAAACAAGCATAAGAGTGGTGAGACTAATACAGGGTAAAGGAGGGTAATTACACATTCCATGCTTGGACACTTACAGATAAAGGGAGGGCAAGTAAGAATAGTGTTGGCAAAAATTTGAGTTTGCATTTATTCGGATTCAGACAAATCGGATATTCGAACAAAAAGACTATAATCACTCTAATCCCAACACAAATGTTTGAAGTCCTACCCCAATTGTTTGATTGTCTGAATTTTTGATTTAAACTGTTGGAAAATTATCCAGAATTATATATATGATTAAACCTAATTCAAAATTTTGATGTCTGAACCCAATTGTCCGAATTTTAATCAAAAATTCCGTAAACTTTAGACCAAAATTAACCGATATCTAAACTTGGTTATCTGATTGTCCAACCCAAATTGCTAACAAAATTCAGACAAGCCGCATTTAGATTGTTATGCCAGAACTGGACCCAAACGTGAATTCTGACACGACCGAAGAAAATATTGGTGACTTGACATATTTTCTTTAGGTCGGAAAATTTGATTAATCGAGTCGGATGGATCTTTGCCGGTGATAAGAATAAAAGAGTAAGAAAAAAATAGTACTCCTTCTATCTTACAATTATTAT
>JAKOGI010002567.1:20000-47500 GCA_029747015.1 Carnegiea gigantea
AAAAAAATAGATTGATATGTTAGTTTCTGCTTTTGTGAACTGAAATATGAGGTACGAACTGAAATCTGAGGTACCCATGAGTTGATTATGGTTGTTATGTTTAAATGACTAAGTCTTGTGGGTCTGTGAAATGTCTTCTCCTTTTCAGCTAGTCATGTTGATTTGATGCTAATCAAGCAAAGATAAGATCATTCTCTGCAAAGATTTGGTGGGTTTGACTAATGAAATGTAAATGGAAACTGAAGTACTTTCGTCAAATATGATGTTCTGAAATGAATTGGTGTTCATGCACCAAGAAAAATTTCAGCAACTTTTTCATTATTTGGTTAAACTACTTGCATTGATTTGTAGGCACTTCAAGAAAATTTCAGGAACTTCTTCACTTTTTTGACTGTGCTTTGATCTGCGTTGAGTTGCATGTACTTTAAGGAAATTTCAGGAACGTCTTCTCTATTTGGCTATGCTATAACACTATGATTGAATATATATTGTGTGAATATTGAATGCAGGAACCTTAGCAAGGAGCATTCGATGTCACCTCTTTTTCAACTCTTTTTCTCCCATATTATTGTATTTTATTGTTGTTGTACTCCGGCCGTGTGGCCGGTAGAGTTGCAGTCTCCGACGTGTAGCCGTCAGTGATACATTGTGCGATTGTTGAATGCAGAAACTTCATTACTGTAAGGCTTTAAGCCTGAATTTAGCTCAATTTTAGGTGAAACTCTGTCTGTTTCGCCCCAAAATTGTAGTCTTTTTATGTTCACTTATCCCTCACTTTTGTTTCCACCTATCCTATTGCAGGATGAGTTTGAGCGTCTAAAGGTACAGGCTTCTCAAGTAGGAACTGAAGTAGATGATGATGAGCTTTTTCTGCAAGCTGTTGGAGGCAAGGACAAGAAAGGAACTGTTTACGGACTTGAAATGGAGTCAGAAGCTTACTACCCAAGGTTCGGTCGTCGCTCCAGCCCATCATCATCATACACACCCTCAATTGTTTCTCAAATGGAGACTCGCTTGAAAAAAATCAGAGGAGGAACTTCAAGCTACAAGGGAAGAACTTAGAGCCACTAAGGAGGAACGAAAACAACAAAGAGAGTTGATCACTAGCCTACTTGCTCGGCTTGAGGGCCCATCCTCTTCCTGTTCGCTCCCACCCCCTAGCTAGCTCTTAGTTTATGTTTGTGCAGTTTCATGTAGGGTTACAGATTGCCTTTTTGGATGAGGGCTCAATTATATGTTGGAATTGAGACTCATTAGCAATAAGTTTAGTTAATACCTAATAACTATAATTAATTGTAGTTTGGCATGTTTAGATTTTATATATTTTGGGGGACTTAGAATTAGGGATGATCGAAGATATGCTAGATGACACTCAACACTTTTTGATCATGTAGTTTCACTTGTGCCTACATATGGTTGTTGTGGCTGGTTATATATTCTTCTTTCAGTTATATATTTGTTTATAGGAAATCGTTAATAAGGGCGTACGACACAAGATCCATATCATTCGACATAGCTAGAAAACATATTGTTCAACATAGCTACAAAACAATTCGTCCCCATCCGTGATGCAAATTAGTAAAAAGCGATACAAATACATTATCGCTATGGTAGAGACGAAACACATTTCGATAGCGAAAGTTGTCTCCATTTGGCAAAAACGATTTCGTCTCTGATAGAGATGAAAAAGCTTTTCGTAGCAAGTTTTGTCTCTAACAGAGACGAATAGATTCTTAAGGTAATCAACTGTATTCGGCGTAGATGGAGATAAAAAGCACATCGTAGCAATATTCGTCTCTGCCAGAGATGCATAGCTGTGAAATGGCAGCTAACAAAATTTCGTCTCTAATAGAGATGAAAAGTATTTCGTATCAAAATTCGTCTCTAACAAAGTTGAACTTATGTGAAACAGCTACCGCATTATTTTCGTCTCTATTAGCGATGAAAACTATATCGTCTCTATTTTCGTAGCTAACAGAGATGACAAATACAAGTCATCGCTAATTTCATCTGCAATGGTGGGTTTTGAAACGAATGATTTTTCGTCTCAGTTTCATTGCTAAATTATTTAGCAACGAAAAAATAAAATTTAGAGACGAACATTTTTCATCGCTAACTGCGTGGCTTTCTGTAGTGCTTGAGCCCATTGAGTGAGTGAATCGTGATGGATAACCACCTTAGACAATAGTCTAAAGTTTAATGGGTCTAACAAAATCACGAAACAACTTAAAAATTTATACTATAACCGATTCCTAAGTGTAAAAGAAGTAATAATTACACTTACAGTTAATTGTGTTAAGAATGAACCTCTAGTTCTTAATGAGTCTATAGCCTTAGTGGTGGTGCATGACAGTATGCACTTGATGGAACTCACCTACATGAATGTGGGGGTTGATGCCCACCCTTGTGAGAGTTTTTGGGCTTAAGACTCTCTAGAGTGTTCAATTCACATATTGACGGAGGGGCTTTAATGTGTCAACATTATGCGAGAGGGAAAATGAGTGTGCACAGGTTGATCTTTACAATAACCATTCGATTGAAGGATTTTCCCACCCTAATGGATGTAAGAAATACTTTGTAAACACAAGGTACTAATTTAACTCCGACAGACTTTGGCATCTATACATTTTCCCTTCTGTTACCTGGAACTGATGTGTTGTTGTTTTCACTTCCTTTGAATCATGTGGAGAAATGTTGGACTTTGCTTCAAAAGGAAGAGAGAGAAAACCATTTTTCAAGTGTTCCACATGAAACTTTTCTTTGAGCAAGTCATGTTTTTAGAACCTAACCCTTCTTGACCTCCTAGAAAGTAAAGTAGGTAGAGGAGTCTCTAGCCCAAACACGTGTGCATTGCTCACCAGTCGTGTCGAGCCGGGTTGCGGGCATGGCATGGGCATGAGCATAGGCTCTTATTGGCTATCCCTTTGGGTAAGATCAGTGGATTAATTTGGCAGGTTTTTGTTATTGATATCCTTTCCATTAATGCAATTGTTTTCAATATAATTAGTGCTGATTTTTCACCATCAAATCAACATAATTAATGCTAATTTTTCTCCACGAAATCAGCATAATTAGTGCTGATTTTTCACTACAAAATCAGCCTCTTTATTTTTTTCTTGCTATTATTCTTTCACTATAAATTCAGCCTCCTGCTTTAGTTTCATACACATAGAAAACAAACACTCCTCCTACACTTTATCTTGATCTCTTTATTCTGGATAATTGTTCAATGATCCTCACTGTTGCTTATTCTAGTACACCATTCGGATAACTAGCTGTGTATCCCTGGAGATCGATTCCTTGTGAATCCTCGATGTGCTGTTGAAGGAGCAAATTCAGTTTTAGGCCAGTCGTTTACCATGCCATGACTTCGTTTCCTTTATCAACTCAAATAGGTTTTTTTAATTCACTATTAGTCGCAACCTGCATTTTTTTTTTTTGACAATCTAAAATCGAATTTGAAGGTGACTAATGGATGAATCACCAAACATGCTTGCTGCTTTGTGTTTGCCTTAAATGCTTAAACTGAGTGAGAATTAATTTCGTATGTAGGTGGATAAAATTGAAGTTTACTTACTCAATCTAAATGGAGTTATGAGAAGGATAATAAAACATGGCATAGTCTACTTTTGCATAATATGACTGATTTAATGTACCGTATTTATAGTAAGATGCAAAGTGTTATGAAAATTTGGGAGGCTCTTAAGTCTATGTATGACTCTGATGATACTGGGATTAAGAAATATGCTTGTAGTAGGTGGTTGTCCTTTAAAATGACCGATGATAAACTTATTCTTGAACAAGTTCATGAGTATAAAAATTTATATGCTGAAATATTGGCTGAGATACAAACATACGTGATATCTTTCATGCTAATTGCTTACTAGATAATCTGCCTCCTTCATGGTCTAATTATGTCAGTACCATAAAGCACAAAGAAAAGGACTTTAAACTTAAAGAACTTATTGCTCATATTAAAATTGAAGAGCAAAATTAAACTCAATCCAAGGAAAGAATTCGAATTACTCTTCATCTGCTGCCAACTGGGTGGAGTCCAAGAGTGGTTCAAGGTTTGACAGGACTAAGGGACCAAAAGGGAAGGGGGCCAAATTAAGTCAGTTTCATGGGAAGAGGCATAATAACAAGTTCAAGGGACAAGCATCCAACCGAAAGAAGTTCGAACACAAGTCGTATGCATACGGCAAGTATGGATATCCAACGAAAGATATTTGTAAAGGTTTGGACATGTGGGTAACAAGCCCAAAGAGAACAAAGCTCAAGCCAATCTAACTGAAGATGTCATTATTGTCGTAGTGTCAGAGGTAAACATGGTAAACAACTCGGTAGAGTGGGTGCTTGATTTTAGAGCCACTAGACACATATGCACTAATGGGGACCTTTTTTGAGAGTATGAAAAGGTTGCTAAATGTGAATGTGTGTTTATAGGTAACTCTACTTTTGTATCTATCCTTGGTAAAGGCAAGATTTCTCTTTAACTAAATTTTAAAACAAATTCTTTCAGTTCAAAATGTACGTATTTGTTGAAACCTTATTTATGCTGATTTTCCAAATAGGGCTGGAGTTAAAGTTACCATTAATTCTAGAAAAGTTATTCTTACTAAAGGTGGCGAAGTTGTGGGCAAGATATTTTGTAATGGGGGCTTTTTGTGCTTGATCTTGTTGCTGAGAATAAGATAGATGCTTCTGTTGCCTATATTGCTGAGTCTATCTCCTTATGGCATGCTAGATTAGGAAATGTGAATATCGCTTCTATAAAAAAACTTAAATAATTAAGTTGAATTCATGCATTCAACAACTGTGATTTTGATAAATGTGAAATATGTGTGGGGCCAAGCACCCCAAGAAGCCCTTTAATAAAAATGTAAGTTGGATCTAAAATTTATTAGAACTTATTCATAGTGACCTAGGTGACTTCAGAAACATCATGAGAAGAGGAGCGAATATATAGTATATGACTTTTATCGACGACTGCTCTAAGTTCACTATAGTACATCCTATGAGTAGTAAAGATGAGGCCATATATAAATTCTTGATTTACATAATGAAGTCGAAAATCAATTGGACTAAAAAATCAAGAGAGTTAGGCATGATAGAGGAAGAGAGTATAGTAAAACCTTCCTTAAGAATATTATGGAGAATAAGGGATTATTCATGAGTTGACTACCCTTTATACCCCACAATAGAAAGGCATAGCTGAAAGAAATAATAGAACCCTCAAAGACATACTGACTGTAATGCTTATTAGTTCAAGAATGCCTATAAACATGTGGGGGAAGTGATCCTATGTGCTTATTATGTGTTCAATAGAGTTCCATACAAGAGGCTAGATAAAACTCACTATGAGTTGTCAAGGAGTTTTGCTCCTAACCTGAACTATATCAAAGTGTGGGGATGCTTGGCCAAGGTAGGACTTCCTCACTTTCGAAGAAGTAAAATTGGTCCCAAAACTTTATTGATCATGCTCATAATAGTGTCGCATATATATTTATTCTAAAAGATGGTTCTAGCTTTGGTGCCATTAGGGAGTCAAGAGATGCAGAATTTTTTGAGTATATTTTTTCTATGAAAACTTTTGTAGATAAGTGTTCACCTGTTGCATCTACATAAATCATAACATTGCATCATCTAGCAATCTGGACCAAGAACCTAGAAAGAGTAAAAGAGCTTGAACTGAGACTAGGTTTGGGCATAATTTTGTCACTACTTTCTTGGTAGAGATAGATATAGTAAACGGGCAAACTATGAACGTGTATCTTATAGAGTAGGACCCAAAGACTTATAAGGAAACTATGGAGTCCATAAATGCTAATTTCTAGAAAGGGGCTATTAATAATGAACTAGAGTCTCTTATGGTCAACGAAACTTGGACTTTGACTGACCTTCCTAGGGGTTGGAAAACACTTGGGAGTAAGTGGGTATTCAAAACAAAATTGAGAACTAATGGAACCATAGAGATAAGTTCAAAGGCAGGCTTGTGGTTCAGGGGTTTGAACCAAAAAAAGGTATAGACTACTTCGATACAACTCCCCTGTAACTAAGGCTGATACCAAACTTGAGAACTAGAGTCTCGTTGTCCACCAAATGGATGTCAAAACAGCATTCTTAAATAGTGATCTTGTAGAAGAGATATACATGAAGCAACTAGAGGGCTTTGTGGTTCAGTATAAGGTATGCAAACTTGTCAAATCTGTGTATGGACTAAAGCAAGCTCGAAAGCAATGGTATGAAAATTTTGACTCTACTCTTACATCGAATGTCTTTCACATTAATGATTCTGATGTGTGTGCATATTCAAAAGTTGATAAGCATGGTTGTGTAATCATTTGTTGATATGTAGATGATACGCTTATCTTTGGTATGAACTTGGATGTTGTTAATGCTAATAAGTCTTTTCTTAGTACATGTTTTGACGTGAAAGACTTGGATGATGCAGATATTATTCCTGGGGTTACAATAACTAGGACCAAAGTGGGTATAAGTCTTAACCAATCTCACCATATTGAAAAGATACTGAAAAAGTTTGGTCAATTTGATTTTACTTCGATAAAGAGCCCTTATGGTCCTAGTTCTCACTTGAAAAAGAATAAATGTGATAGCGCATCACAAAGTGAGCATGCTAAGATAATTGGTAGTATTATGTTTCCAGTGAATTGTGCTCATCCTGATACAGCCTACGCCTTGAGAAGGTTGAGTAGATATGCACACAACGCTAATAATAATCATTGGAATGCCCTAATTAGACTTTTGAAATATTTAAAAGGGGCCACTAATTGGGGATGCATTTGAAGACTCTCCCACTATGTTGGAGGGTTATTGTGATGCTAACTGGGTGTTTGATAATGATGAAATTAATTAATAAATGGCTATGTTTTTACCTTAGCTGGTGGTGCTATCTCTAGGAAATCATCCAAGCAAAATTGTTTTGCTAAATCAACAATGGAATATGAGTTTATTGCCTTAGAATTGGCAGGTCATGAGATAGAGTGGCTTAAAGGCTTCTTGGCAGATATTACATTGTAGGAAAAGCCAACTCCATCAATATCCATGCATTATGACTCATGAGTAGCCGCAAGAGTGGCTAACAACCAAGCCTACAACAAAAAGAGGAGACATATTTGTTTAAGGCGTAAAATTGTGAGAAATTTGATAATAGATAATGTGATATCACTTGAATATGTTAAATTAGAAAGGAATCTTGCAGATCCTTTCAGCAAAGGCCATTGCAGAAGTGTAATACTGCATTCAGCACAACTAATGTGACTTAAGCCCATTGAGTCAGTGAATCGTGATGGATGCCCATTTCAAACAAGAATCTAAGGTTCAATAGGTCAAACGAAATCACTAAACAACTCAAAAATTTATATTACAACCTATTCCTAAGAGTAAAACAAGCAATATTTACACTTACTGTCAACTGTGTTAAGGATGAACCTTTAGTTCTTAATAGTCTATAGCCTTATTTGTGGTGCACGATAATATGCACTTGATGAAACTCACCTATGTTAATGTGGAGAGTTTTATAGCTAAAGACTCTCTAGAGCATTCACAAGATTTAGGTATTGACGCAAGGACTTCAATGCTTCAACATGCTGTAGGGTTCTTTGATTTAAGGGAAAATAAATGTGCACAGTTTGTCTTTACAAAAAACTACTCAGGTTTAGGATTTTTCCACCTTGCTGGATGTAAGGCAAACTTGCAAACACTAGGTACTAATTCAAGTCTAAAAGACCTTGGAATCTGTACATTTATTACCCAGAGCACATTTTTCTGCGTTTTCACTTTTGTTGAATCATGTGGGGGAATGTTGGAGTTTGCTTCAAAACAAAGAGAGAGAAAACCATTTTTCAAGTATCCCAAATGAAATTTTTTCTTTGAGCAAGTCATGTTTTTATAACCTATCCCTTCTTGACCTCGTAGCGAGCAAAGTGGGTAGAGGAGTCTTTAGCCCACATATGTGCGCATGCCCTGCCCGCCAGCCCGGCCGGGGCCTAGCTATGGGCATGGGCTCTTATTGGCTTTCCTTTTGTGTCAAAGATGAGTTAATTAATTAGTGAATACCCATTGTTGGCATCATTTCCATTATTGCAATTATTCTCAGTATAATTAGTGTTGATTTTTCTCCCTCAAATTAGCATAATTAGTACTGATTTTTCTCCACAAGGTCAGCCTTTTTATCTTTGCCTTTTTTTGATGTTATTCTCTCACTATAAATTTTGCCTTCTGATTTAGTTTCATACACAGAATGCAAACACTGCTGCTAGACTTTCTCTTGATCTATTTGTTCTGGGTAATTGTTCAACGATATCACTGTTGTTCGTTCCAGTACGCTATTCGGACAACTAGCTGTGCATCCCCGGAGATCGATTGCTTGCGAGTCCTCAGTGTGCTGTTGGGGGAGCAAATTTGGTTTTAAGGCAGTGGTCTGCCACATCACAGTTTCACTTCCTTTCTCAAATTAGATATTTATTTACTCACTATTAGTCACAACGTCTATTTTTTCTAGCAGCTCCAAGTCAATCAACAAATATGGTCTTGGTTGTTTTTAACATTCTCGCGTGATGTTCTAGGGGAGGCACGTTATGGCTCAGTGTCTTGAACTCAAGTAATGCCTTATCATCATACAAGAGGAGGACATTTAGATATCTTCGAGATATTAAGGTAGTTGTAGAATTTACTCCCGCTACTAATAATTCCTTAAGTGATCAAGAGTTGGTCAAATATACTTTATTTGGGCTTGATCATGATTATGAGAGTATGATTATTATCTGCTTACTTAGGTTGTAACCTTACTTTTGATGAACTGCTAATTTACGATCTAAATTGATATTATATGAGCAATGTGTTATTCATTTTCGATAACATAACTCCTCAATGGTCCCTCACCAAGCATTAGCCACTAATACTATTGCTTTAGCTATTGCAATGTTGGTATGGCAACACCAACAACAGTTGTGGTTTCCGAACAATAACTGGCATGGTCAATAAGGATGTGGATGTTGTGGTGCCAGTGGTGGATAGAGTTGAGGTAACAATTTAGGGGGCAGTCGTGACATTCGACAACAAAACAATACGGATTAACAAAATTCAGGTTCAGGTGCACTGCTTCAAGTATATCTACTTCTCGTTATGATATACTGTTTTTGTTGCTGTTGCTACGACTATCAAATTGAATCCATGTTGCCCCCCATTGATGATAATGTGTCCCCTCCATCCCTAATTGTTTGTTAGCTTTGCTTTATTCCAGGGCATAGGGGCTACTTTTTGCTATCGTTATGTTTCCGATCTTGCACAACATAATCCTTAGAATGCCCCAAATGCACTAGCTTCTGCTCACTTTGATGAGGCTAATGAGGTGATATTCGAATTTAGTAGCTTCAAGTCACATGACCTCAAAAGGTATCTTACCTTCTAAACTCCCTTATCAAGGCTTAACTAGTGTCATTGTAGGTAATGGTACTACGATCTCAATGTCACATGTTGGCCAGACGCGTTTGTGCAAGTCCATCAATCCTTTAACTTTGAAAAATGTTTTGCATGTTCTATAATTGCAGTACAATTTATTCGTTGCACGCTAACTATGTAAGCATAATAATTGTACTGTTAATTAAAAAAAGCATGTAAGTATCGAGAAAGTACCTTATGAGAGCATCTCATTAAGAACTACCGATACAGATAGGGTCACAAACGCATTTTTATGTAGAACTTCTTGTTTGATTTAACTGAAGATGTGTTAATTCAGTGCTGTGCAGATTTCAAGTAAAATCCAAGTTGGGTCAAGCTTAATTGTTGGGCTAACCCATGCACAAAATCATACGTTGAGGTGCTGAGTGCACACAATCAAATGGCCATCAACACTTTATGTGCCCAACAGGCCCTAAAAAAATGTTGAAGAAGCAACCCCAAATGCCGAAAGAGTTTCCAATTCTTCTAACATCCTTGTAGGGCTAGCAAAAGTCCATCCAATCCAATTATCGCATTTATCTAATCTGGAAAAAAAATGGGTATGTTCACAAAATTTTTATATGAATTTAAAATTTGGTCAATCAGTCATATTTGAATTTAAATCCGAGTTGGGTTAGGGTTGTCCGAATTTTTAAACCATTTCAGGTTTGCACAAAAGTGGACAATCGAATTCAAATATCGGATAATTAGGTTTTTGAGTATTTTTGATCCATATTCATTAGAAAATTTTACAAAAACAACTTCGAACAACGAGATTAAAACATCAAAAAATCAGGTAGGTTCGGTTACACAAATTTCGTTCAAAATGGTTAAAAATCATATCACAAATTCGAACAAACACGTCTGGGTATTACACACTTTGGTTCGGGTTCGGATATGGTTTTGAGTATGGTCAGAGTATCCGATTTATAATCTGGACAAGTTCCGAGTATAGTTTTTGTCCGAATGACCCGAGTCAATACGAACTTGAATTTTTGCCAGCCCTAGACCCTTTCTTTGAGCCAAATTGAGCTGGTGCGCTACTGACTACTATGTTTCTCTTTCAAATTTCTACCTGCTGTGAAGTGGGTTGAGGAGAAAAAATTAAAGCCCAAAATCGAAGGAAAAGAATTGGAACATAGAACTAAAAAGCTAGTTAACTGAAGTTCAAAAAAGGTTTTCCCATTTGGCATATCATAAACTTGGGCCCTATTCGACAAAATTAGCTGTTTAGGTAGCGGATAGCGGTTCAGGTAGCGGATAGCGGTTCAGATAGCAGATAGCGTTTTTAATTTAGCTGTTAGCGGATAGCTGTTCGGATAAGCAATTGAAACGGACGTGTTCGATAAACTTGGTTGTTATGCTAACTAGTTAATGTAAATTGACATAAAAAGATATAGATAACTTCCAAAGATAAAATTTTTGAAGGATACTTTTTGGCTAAAAAATATGAAACGCTACTTTTAAACAACGTTAATACTATTAGCTTTTCAAAAACGCTACTTGAAATACTAAACGCTACTTGAAATACTAGCCAAAACACTAGTTTACCGAACACTACAAATTAACTAATTAGCGTATTGACCTGATCAAAATACTAAATACTACCCAAAAAGTTGTTGTCGAATACGGTCTTGGTTAATAGTGGTTTAACTAAAATAAAAGTTTTCAATTTGTATTTGTAATTTCTTTTTATGTTTTAAACCTTAGGTACAAATGGATCTTCTGGCCTCAATAATTATCTTATAATAATTAAATAATGTATCTTGATTGTCAAATCTAATTTTCCCATTAGTTTTTCTAATTAGTTCTCTCTCTTATAGAATGATGCATTGTTCTTGAATGGTTAATTGAACCAAAAATTAGTTGATTAAATTAAAAATGGCAATCTATTTTTCGGGGCAAATTATTAGATATATTTGAGAGTATGCACTCTCACATCCTATTTATATATATTTTTCTGGATACATTTATCATAAATTTTATTTTTTAATATTTATTTGCTTTCTTTTTTTGAGAGTATGTACTCCCAAATGTATAGTATAGACATATGATTTTTCGGTTATGACTTATTGCTTTTACCGCTCTCTCCTTTCATTAATCCTTTTGGCCCTATTTGGGAAACAGCTTTTTGAAGAGCTTTTTGGCCAAAAAGAGCTTTTTTGACCAAAATTGGCTTTTTGACCAAGTGAAAAAACTAATTTGGGCGTTTGGTAAAAGAGCTTTTTAAAAGAGCTTTTTTGGTCCAAAAAACTAATTTGAAAAGGCTAATTTCATAAGCTTTTTGGAAGAGCTTCTTGAAGAATTAGCTTTTTATCTCACAACTTTGTCAGAAACAGCTAATTTTACCAAACAGTTTTTCAACAAATAGCTAATTCAAACAGCTAATACAAATAACTAACTCAAACAGCTAACAGTTAACAGCTAATACAAACAGTTAACAGCTAACAGTTGTTTGCCAAACAGGGCCTTTGTCTTTTCATTTCTTTAAACCACCACAAATTTTAGTTCGTGGATCCATCTCTTATTATCATCATTCTCTAGTCCACTCTATCTACTCAAAATCACTCATTAAAGCATCAGATGCCCACGTTAAAAAGAATTGACTTGTAAAAATTTCAATTGACAGAGGAGAGTAGCTAGAAATTCTAGTAGTATACATGGCATCTCTATCACTCGTCAGGTTGTCCCCTAAATTCAAATAACAGTGATCCTATGACTCTCTTTATGAAATATAATGGTGACTAACAAATTCTTCATGAACTTATAATCTATCACTGTAACCCCAAGCTCACTCCAACTCAGTTAATAGGCCTGTACTAGCGCTTGCTTAAGACAATTAACAAACAGTCATATATAAAAGTTTAAATGAGGTTTCGACCTAAAATTAATTTGGCAATGGGTGGAGTACCTCACAAGCATATATACATGTTTAAATTATTTAATTTTGTCAATGTGGAATAACACCCACTTTTATATTCTTCTATTTTATTAATGTACGACAACACTCAGTTTCATACTTCAATAATATGCTTACTGGGTTATCTCCATTCCTGTTCCATCGCCTTTGTCTGCTTAAAATGTCCCTGTATGATGTAAACCTCCAACTCCCTTACTTAATTGCCAATTTTAAAAAAACGTTATTTTTCTTATTGTCAATTAAGTTTTTAGCATGATATTCACTGAACTTGAGTGCACGTGTGGGGTATAACCTTCCTCTCTGCATGGAACTAGAACATGAATACAAAAGTTGTATTCATTTCACATAAACCCTATTTGGTAAGTGATGGAATATTCACCTTTTAAATAAAAGAGTAGGGTTTAAACTTTACTCACAAAGATTTATTTACTCCTTCCTCATTTACAAACGGAAAAACTTATCCATATACATAAAAAATAATTAATAGAAAACTTAATTCGTGTTTGATAAGCTTTGCATACTTTGGTATTTATCAACCATGCACAAACATATCTAAATAAAGTTTCATGCTAAAATTGATCTGCAGTGGTGTAGTAATTTGTTAACCAAATGTGGGCCTAAGTCAATACGTTACATGTAGACCAGACAAAAACTGACCCGATTCCGAAAATCCGCCCCGAACTTGCCCAAACGTTTTGGGGTTTGAACACTATTTTCTCGACCCGAATCCGAAATAAACCGAACCCAAAAAACCCGCAAACTTTTGGGTCAAACCCGACGCGAACCCGAACCCGTCCGCTCAATCCGAATATTATATCCTTATTTTTTATTTTTCTTTAATTTTTTCCCCTTAACAATAATAGTTTTTTATTATAATGGATCGTTTAAAGAGGCGTCGTATAACTATTGCATTCATTCGCAAATTAGACGATGGTAATCATTCTTTTCCAAATTCATTCCCGTAAAATAACATCATATACAGCTTATAGATTGAATAATCTAGAAAATGGGCATGAAATATCTAGTTTTAAGAAATTTAGAAAGTATTAAAAATATTAAGTCACACCATTATATTCTTAGTGAAATAAATACGCCTCGTCGCATTTTAAATAATATTACTCTATAATAATCTAAAATTTTGATATTATAATTAATAAATAATTGTAATATCTTGTGCGTCTACAATATTCTTTCATTTGGCTTCTTTCTAATTGGTCTTGAACTTGATGTCAGTTGGGTAACGGACCAACTTGTATTCGTGTTAAGATCGGCCAATTAATAAAGCATTCGTGATTAAATAATGATAAGTTATTTAACAAAATATTGAATCATTAAATGGGTTATTGATAAGTCGAACCGCTCCAACCTGCTATCATGCTTTAGATGGATCGGCTCATGAATGACCCGGCCTATTACTAATATTTTAATGTACGAACCAACCGACTCAAATGTGACTAATTGTCTACCGGTACATGGTATTCATATATCATATTGAAAGTTTGAATATTTTTTTATGTTCTTTTAAGAAATTATTGTTGCAGGAAAAACAGAGTTTTAATATTTGTAAACCCCAAGTGCAAGGTGTATCGTTGAGTACTTGGGGTGTCGTCCGCAGGGAATTGTGTTTCCAACTACCAGGGCTAGCTAAAGCGTCTCGAGCTAGGTAGGATCGAAGGGTGAAGGACTAAACTACGTTATAAATACAGAAACAAACGACTTGGAGTTGTGATTTTACCAATGGATGAACTAACTAATCAAGACGAGTCCTAACCATCAAAGACCACTCAAGCCCTCTCTCAAGGGTCATGAGCTAGTCTAGTTAGTCTAACCGCCTATTCTCATGGGGTTAGCCCAACTAGACCACAAAACTAGCAACCCCGGACCTAGCTCGATTCGGATACTACTTTTGTGTCCCGAACTCAGGCCATTCCCTCTCCCACACTAGCAAATTGACCTCACCTCTCAGCATAAGTCAATCGCCCAAAAATATGGATGAAAGCCCTCTCAGGCATTTCATCGAACACTTGGCGGGCGTGAAGGAAAACTCTAAGTTCTAGGCATAGATTGGGTATAGTTAGGCCTAGTACAAGATTAATTAGCCATCAAGAGGCTAATCACAACCCAAGCCAACACAATCTACCAACAAAACATCACAAACACAAGAAAACCTAAACTAACAACAAGAACATAAACTTGAAGAACAAAAACAAAGACAATGAAATAAAACGAATCTAAACAACTAAATAACATGAATTAACAACAAAAACTAAACATATAAACTAAACAAAGCAAAATAAGAATTAAAACAACAAAATATAAATAAGAACAACAATGAAATAAATAGAGAAAAGGAAGAGGGAAACTTATGCTTGAATTGATTGAAGAACTTGAAATCCACAAGCTTGAATCCTAAAATACAAACTACAATCCTAATCTAATCCTCCTATTGAGGTTTTTATTGGATAAACCTAACCTAAACTAACCTAGAAAAGTAGAAGAGAGAGCCCCCGAACAACGTCGAGAAAAGAGGATTAAATAGAAGACAAGGCGGGCCGCGAATAACCGAAGGAAACCAGGGGAGGCACGACCGTGCCTAGGTGGCACGGCTGCACCGTGCCATGTGGCACGGCCGTGCCACGTGACACGGGGTGGCCGTGCCACCTTGCTGGCCGGCTGCCCCGGCTGGCTCCCGTTTTTCCGCCTTTTCGCCTGTTTTGATCCTTTTCTGCCCTTTTTCGCGACATTTGCTTGGTTCAACTTATTGCCTGCAAGAATAAACAAAACAAGTAAAAATCTCAAAGAATACTTAATAAAACAAGAAAAAACTCTAAAGATTACGTTATTATACGAGCTAAGATTAGGTGAAAAGGGCATGTAAAATGCGACAAATTATCGCCTAACAAATACCCCCACACCTATCTTTTGCTCGTCCTCGAGCAAAACAAAAGAAAAAACTAATCTAGAAACCTAACTCACTTTCGCAGGAATCGCGATTGCATTTAGTATATGCAATAAGCCCTTTAAACCCCTTGGTTACCCCAAGTGGAGGAGTAAGGTCTCGTGAGGGTTTGCAGAAGATATCCCCACAAAATCTCAAAAAGGAAAAACAAAGAAAAGAGAAACAAAAAATCGAAAATAAAAGTAGCAAAACACAATATATACATGGGGATAAACTGTACACAATCGAATCAACCAAAACCACCTAATAGCTCAAATATCAGTCTGTACACAGGCATTATATGCATTTCAGGACACATCATCCCAAAGAATGGCATCCAGACATCAGCTTTTCACCCCACGACGCATGAGAATATTGAATCCATCCTGGTGCCTAGTGTGCAAGTGTATCATCACCCTGAAACTAAGCCTACCAAAACCAAACTCGATCCCACGCAATTGATACAAGCTACCTTTTTGATTGGCTAGCATGGAAAGCAGGCTTCCCCAGTAGCAATATTGCCTCAAAGGGGTACTTGTCATTTCCAACTCTTTTCTTCCCCACTTTCTTTTCTTTCCATTATTATTTTTTTCAATACAAACTCATGTCACGCCTCAAAGGGATACACCTAGTAGCGCTTGAATTCGTTTGTTTTTGCTTTTGTTTTGGGAAAAAAAAAAAGGGGTGCCAGCACATATAAAGGGAACTGTGCAGTAGACAATGGGATAGTCGATCGTGGAAGACTAAGAATTCAGGATGATGACAATACATGAATTCAGGACTGGATTGCAAAATTACGATGGACTGTTGGGGTTAGAATTGAGGTCTAAAACGACAGATTGGGGATGAATATCTATCATGCACATTATACTTATATACGAGCTAATAGTCAAGGTATCAGGGATCAAGGCTGATCAAAATAGTACAAAACTCCCCTAAATGCAAAAAGAAAAGAAAAATTTGTACAAAAAGGAGAAAAAAAGAAAAAGTTATACAAAAATGAAAATTTTTCACAAAAATAAGAAGAAAAATGGGAGATGACCCCACCCTCACATCTAAATCTCACAATGTCCTCATTGGGAGCCGTGAGTCATCACCAACACACAAAAATAAAGAAAACAAAATCAAACATAAGAAAAACAAAAGACGACAAAAGTATACACAAGCTAACACACTCTCCCAAAAACACAATCTCACCCAAAACAACAACACGATCACACATATATATAAACTGACACCACCAAAAACAAATATGAACCAATCCAACAACACCACCAATCACAACACAATAAAAATCCACAAAAACACGAAAATGGTGATCATAGCCAACAACGGCTCGGCAGCATCCACATTTCACCACAAGATGATCACCAACCAAAACACAATCCTAATATCCACAACTAAATAAAAACAAAAGGAAAGAAAAGAAAAAGAAAAAGAAGGGGGAAGAAGAGTGAGAACGAGTATACCAGGTCGGGTACTGAATGTACCGGAACTATGCCATGACAGCTTAAGGAGCATCAGCCACTCCTTGCCGCTCAAAATGCGAGTCGTCAGCTTGGATGCAGTCAAAGCTCTCAGAAGCTTATCGTGTGCCTGTGCATGCATCTCCGAATGGTGCGAATAAGAGAACACTAGTAAGAATTGAGCAAACAAAGTGAGTATCCTCTTAGACTTATCAAATGCCATAGAAAAATTGAAATAATGATGAAAGAAAGTGGTCCACTCATGTTTTCTAGGCATGTCCTCTAGGTATGCACAAAAAAGGTCCAAGGAGGGATTATACCCCCGAATGTCACCTAGGGACTCATGGAGTGCATGCAAGTGGGAGTGCATGGTGGAAAGGAGAGGAGATGAAGTGGGGGTGAAGTCAAGTGGGTTGGTGCAAATTGGGCTGATGTGGTCAATATTAGGTGCGGCACCAACCATCGAACTGTTATCACACAACTCCTCGGAAGGAGCCTCCTCAAGATATGGCTCAACAAATGTAAGTTCTCCTGACCAAGGAAGTAAAACATCCTCTACAAAGCTAGCATCACCCTGAAAAGTCTCGCCGATCTCTAACCCCGTGCACTGAGTTAAAGGGAAGGGAGAAGCATGTAAGGTCAGAGCACTAACGCTAGTGCCCATAGGTGTACTAGAAAAGGATGGAGCGACGAACGCCAACAGAATCGAGGGAAGGTCAAACACTTCTCCTGGGTCGGTCAAAGGTGTATCATCAATAACATTCGACCCTAGGGGAAGGGAAGACTCACAATCATCATAGAGACGAGCCTCAAGTCTAGGGTAAGGTAAACTAGAGTTGGTCTCATGCGATAAACTCCACTCCCTCATCCTACTAGCAAAGCGTTCGTTTTGCTCATTCATTGCCCCTATCATGGCATCAAGTCTAGCATAGCATTCATTGGAAACATCACGATGGGGATAAGAATTCACATCATGGTCAAAAGATTGGCAAAAAGAGCACAACACTTGAGGGTAAGCAGAATAGTGATGACATTGGTCTCTAACATCATTAGATTGCCATTGATGCCAAGCTAGAGACTCAAACAAATCCCACATGTCATCGGCATTTAAGAAACACAAACCACCATAACACATGGACTCAAGGATCGCTCGAGTCTCATATGTTACCCCCTCAAGCACAACATCGCATACTTCCCATTTCTCATACGTGAAATGCACATATTGAGCACAATAATCATTAAATCGAGATAAATATTGCCAAAACGGTTCGTGCCCAAATTGAAGGAAATGCAAAATAGCCATCCTGAATTTTTTTTTCAAATTTTTGATTTTTTAAATTTTTTTGGATTTTCTAAAGGCCTAGCCTCGAATGCTAAAGTAAACCCCAATATTGAAAAACGACAATTCCCCGGCAACGGCGCCAAAAACTTGTTGCAAGAAAAACAGAGTTTTAATATTTATAAACCCCAAGTGCAAGGTGTATCGTTGAGTACTTGGGGTGTCGTCCGCAGGGAATTGTGTTTCCAACTACCAGGGCTAGCTAAAGCGTCTCGAGCTAGGCAGGATCGAAGGGTGAAGGACTAAACTACGTTATAAACACAGAAACAAACGACTTGGAGTTGTGATTTTACCAATGGATGAACTAACTAATCAAGACGAGTCCTAACCATCAAAGACCACTCAAGCCCTCTCTCAAGGGTCATGAGCTAGTCTAGTTAGTCTAACCGCCTATTCTCATGGGGTTAGACCAACTAGACCACAAAACTAGCAACCCCGGACCTAACTCGATTCGGATACTACTTTCGTGTCCCGAACTTGGCTATTCCCTCTCCCACACTAGCTAATTGATCTCACCTCTCAGCATAAGTCAATCGCCCAAAAAAAATATGGATGAAAGCTCTCTCAAGCATTTCATCGAACACTTGGCGGGCGTGAAGGAAAACTCTAAGTTCTAGGTATAGATTGGGTATGGTTAGGCCTAGTACAAGATTAATTAGCCATCAAGAGGCTAATCACAACCCAAGCCAACACAATCTACCAACTAAACATCAAAAACGAATCAAAACCTAAACTAACCAACAAGAACAAGAACTTGAAGAACAAAGCGAAGGAAATGAAATCAAACGAATTTAAACAAGTAAATAACATAAATTAACAACAAAAACTAAACATAAAAACCAAACAAAGCAATTACAAGAATTAAAACAACAAAATATAAATAAGAACAACGATGAAATAAAAAGAGAAGGAAGAGGGAAACTTATGCTTGAATTGATTGTAGAACTTGAAATCCACAAGCTTGAATCCCAAAATACCAACTACAATCCTAATCTAATCCTCCTATTGAGATTTTTATTGGATAAACCTAACCTAAACTAACCTAGAAAAATAGAAGAGAGAGCCCCTGGACAACATCGAGAAAAGAGGATTAAATAGAAGACAAGGCGGGCCGCGAATAACCGAAGGAAATAAAGGGAGGCACGACCGTGCCTAGGTGGCACGGCTGCACTGTGCCATGTGGCACGGCCGTGCCACCTTGCTGGCCGGCTGCCCCGGCTGGCTCCCGTTTTTCTGTCTTTTCGCCTGTTTTGATCCTTTTCCGCCCTTTTTCGCGATATTTGCTTGGTTCAACTTATTACCTGCAAGAATAAACAAAACAAGTAAAAATCTCAAAGAATACTTAATAAAACAAGAAAAAACTCTAAAGATTACGTTATTATACGAGCTAAGATTAGGTGAAAAGGGCATGTAAAATGCGACAAATTATCGCCTAACAATTATGAATTAGAATGCTTGTTCGTTAAATATAGGTAATTGTACGTAACAAATATGTCAAGATTTTAATTTTGACCCAAAAAAAGAAATAACTCATTAAAAAGGCGCTTCAAACCCGTTGGATTGACCCGAAACCCGTAAAACCGAAATACCCCTGCCTGTATTTTACCCGATTCTGAAATACACTCGATCCGTGTTTAATCCGCCTGCCCGAACTGACAGGTCTAATTACATGATTTAAAATTACCAATTTAACAAAAACCATAATTAATTATTAATTGTCAAACTCAAATATTCGTTGATTACATCGACAAATATACTTTAATAGGATCATTACTATTGAAAAAAAAGACTAGGTGTTTTCTCATAGTTATCAAAATTTTTCTAGAAGAAGACAACAAGTACGATCAAAGCATGTGTCATCTACCATCGAAAATCAAAGAAACTCGTTTTGATTGAGATCATGCCTCTTAAGCACTCTCTCAAGATCAAATTCATTAAAATTCATTCAAAGGAAGCCAAATTAATCAACTGGATCGAGATTGAAATCAGGCTCTCTTTCAAGTACAAATTGGAGATCAAGTGAGAGGAATTATTTATTTGTTCATCTTATAGCAAATATTCGGATATTGACCTATACCTTCTGAAATCAATACAAATTAAATTTGTCCATATTTCTTATCTTATTTATTTAGACTTGAAATTTGTCTTTACAAATTTTTGGCAAGCCCGATGGGACCTCTATGCCTCTCATCTCTTTCTCCAAACAAATAAGTTCTACGTTCTTTTGAAGAAGAGATAGCACCCAAGAACGTCATCCTTCAATCTTTGAAGAAGGAGACGATCGGTCTACATCTGAAGGATCTACAAAAGCTAGTATTGCATATGGCAATTGAAGTACTGGAGTGATGACTAGGAGCATGGCCAAAGTTGTTACTTCCATCAGCCCAAAGTAACAAGTCGTGGCTCCAACTTTACAGTTACATAAAATTCAAAACTCTGGCTTTACTTTGCTTGCTGATGGAGTCAATCAAACTGCTTATCTCCCTAATTTGAAGCTAAAATCTCTTGCTGTCTTCAATATGAGGAAGACTCTACCTTGTGGACTGGGTGAATTCCAAGCTAATAGCAATCCTGTCTTCTAGCCTTTTGGTGGAGAGGATGATGACTATGGTAGTAGCCATTTTTCACCAATATCTTTAAGGAATTCACTTTTCTCACAAGTTAAAGTCGAATCCTCTAACACTGTTGTCATGTTAGTCATGGTGATAGAGGTTATCAACTTGGAGGAACAATTGGTAAACATGAAGGCAACTCTGGAAAGACTCTCTAAGGACCGCGAAGAAAAGGATGCTCAAATCAAGTATCTAAATAAGCAGATTGTTGATTTGGAAAAAAGTTGGAGAAGCGGTTATCTAAAGCCTTGAACAAAGGCTCAGGAGGTGAAGATTCTGACAAAGAATCCAATCACAGAAAGAAGTGTGACGGTGAACGTAAACCAAATAATAACTCAACTTAAACTCAATGTCAGTTAAGCGAATTTTACCCGGAAGCATTAGTTTCCAAGAATTCACAAAAATTGAATGATTGAAGCAGTGAATTGGAAGTAACTAAGGGGCGAATTTACAGCAATTGTTGATAAATTACTGAAAGAATTCATCACAAATTATTGATAGAATTTTATCCCTCTAAATTGTGTATAGAATTTATCACAAATTATTGATAGAATTCTATCACTCTAAATTGTTGATAAATTTTATCACAAGTTATTGATAGAATTTTATCACGATCTACAAGTAGAATTATCTTTAAAAAAATCAGCTTAGATTATCTACTAATTGACCAAATTATTTGGCCCAAAAAAAAAAGAAAAAAGAGGAAGCTCACAAAGAAGATTTGACCATCAACATCTTTCAAGTTTCGAGACTCGACTGCATTAAGCACTCTAAAGTCGTCCATATGGTTAATTCCCGAGGGGACAATTTGTAAGCATTGAGAAGGCGTTTGGTGAGCCAAAAAAGGATGGGAATTTGAAACCTCGGATTTCAAGTTCTACCACCTAATGTTTGGAACAAAAAAGGGATGATGACTTGAAACCTGAGGATATTAAGTTCCCTCCTATTCTCCTGGAACTTGAACCCACTCCTTATGAAAGGGTATCAAGTTCTAACCCTCCAAGGGATAAAAAATTAAGGGGAAAAAATTGTTTCCCCCATTGTAGATTTGCATCTCCTCGTTTGCTCCTCAAGCTACCTCAATCAGCTACAATAAATCCCAACTATAATCATCAAATTCAAATGGGCAGAAAAGAGACAGTCCAACGATAATACGGTTTCCGGTGACAACTAGCACTTTTTCTGGCGACATCAAAGATGAAGCAGAGCATCTGATGTGATCGAATTGAGCCCTTTTCTACCCAATTAAAGAGTTGTTGGGAAACCACAATCTTTGTCTACTTCTAAAATTGGATTTTTGAATTGGGCTTTTGACAAACAACATATTTACTATTGCGAGACTATTGTAACAACCACCATTAAAGAGTATATGAAGATGGAGAAGATGATGAAGACGAAGAAGATGCCTAGCAATTCGAATTGGTTTCCCTCTTTATTTTTTGATCTGAGCTTTGCTTATTCCATTTTCATCTTTCTAGATCTTGCTTTTGATATTTTCTGATATGATTTTGTGGATCTTCAATTTGGATTTTGTTCTTTTCCCTTTTTTTTTGGGGCTTCTTGCCATTTCGATTCCATTCCAATTTCTCACCAAACACTTGAGGCTAGGGATCAAGTCCCATCTCCAACCCTCAGGTATCATATTTTGATTCCATTCCATTCTATTTTTTCTCACTAAACATGGACTAAAAAATAATGAAAAGTGCCACATCAGAAAATTAATATAAATTAATTATTTTGGGTTAACTCATTTGATTAATTTAATTTATTTAAATAAATTGGGTCGAATAAGCTACCAAGTCATGTCCCAAATGATTACCAAGTCAATGGTCAAATTGACTATTAAATCACTAGTGAAATGGATTAACAAATCAAAGATCTAATCAATGGTCCAACAAGGCGAATAAGTGGCAAACCTTGTAACGAGAGGGAGATTCTTTCCCAATAAATAGAGCACTACTCTCTTCTACTCAGGAGGTCGAAAATTCATTCACTCCAAAGGCATTCTGAAAATCCAAAGGGTTAATTTCTCTAGATAATAAGTACGATCAAAGTACGTGCCGTCTACCATTGAAGATCAAAGAAGACTCGTCTTGAGTGAAATGAAGGCTTTTGTGCCCTCTCTCAATATCAAATTCATTAAAATTCATTCAAAGGAAGTCAAATCAATACAAATTAAATTTGAGTAGTGTTTAGTGTGTTGATCAAGTCAATACACTAATAAATGAATTTTTAGTGCTCGGCAACATAGTGTTTTGACTAGAATTTCAAGTACTGTTTAGCGTTTTAAGCGGCGTTTCTGAAAGGATAACAATATTAGCTTTTGACATTCAGAAGTAGCATTTCATATTTTTTGGCAAAAAAATATCCTTTTGAAAATTCTATATTTGGAAATTATCTATATTTTTTATATCAATTTGCATTAATCAGCTAATCCAATAACTAAATTTACTGAATAAATTTATTTCAACCACTTATATAGCTAGCAATCTGCCAACAACTAAACTAAAAATGCTATTAGTACCTAAATAACTATTCTTTACTTGAATTATTATTCACTATCTAAATAGCTAATTTTACTGAATAGGACCAAGGACAGCCCATTCTGTATTCTGCTAGTTTCATTTGAATAACAGCGGAGAACCAATGAGGCGCTGGCTTGGATGGTGGTGTGTCCTTATCCACCGTCCATGCTTTCTATCTGGGTTCCATCCTGGAGGCGCCCTTTTCATTTGCCATAGTTATTGGCAAAATGGAGGGGATGCTGGCATTAGGACCCAAGGGTTCGGATAGGCTCTCCTCTACTTCTGGACTACGTTTTTTTTTTTTTTTTTTTTTTTTTTGGTGTTAAGATAGTGTCCTAACTCAGCTTATAAATTAAAAAAAAAAAAACCCTAAAACAACAGCTGAGGTCGTTCTCTAACACAAGCAATAAAGTAATATTTCTATTAACACAAATATATTCAAGTTATTTGATACTTATTTCTCTTAAATAAGATTTTAAATTCGAATATTGTAAATAAACAAATATACACTGAAATAGTTATACCGTTTACTAAACTAATAGCAGCCTTAATCCAGAGAAATAAAGAATTTAGGATAAAAAAATAAAGTAATACTCTGTAGTTAATTATAAAAACATACGTGGTCATCTACCCATTAGCACGTACAAGGCTTGGCATAAAAACACCTGTATTTGTGCAGCACTTTCATTCTCGACGTTCCTTTCAAACTGTTAGTAGTACAAATTCGCATTCTTGAGACCCGCCGGTCATGTGAGTCCACTACCAAAGCACTATGTGGACCATTTTTGTTTTTTTCGGATGGATGCTTTTAACATATCACAGCCATAATAACATCGGACACGTCCTCTTGTTCTGATTCAGCATTGAAGTGACTCAATTACTTCGTGTCTTTTTCACACAATAATTTGTATAATCGACCAAAGATGTCCTTGTTTTTTAATTTTTCACGCACTTTTAGTGCTGCAAGTGGAAACCCTTCAGAAATCTAGACTTAGAATCAATGCCGTTAACCTTGAATTTATGCACCGAGGAAATTTAGATCCATGAATCTACATCACCCTTTCAACTTCGAGTAGTTTTTATCAAACTAATGTCTAATATACTTAATAACAAAATATTTTTCTAAATCTTCAATCACCGATTTAAATTTTTGATTAAGTTATGATATTTTTTTCTTTAATTTATAGACTAGATATGGTGTTACAGGCTTGGCGCCATTCTCATCATGGGATGTCACATGTTTTACGAGCGTAGAAATAATTATTATGGTACTCGTCAATCAGAAGCCCCAGAAAGAAGAAATTAATTTTAACTATACTCAGTTGTGTTCAAATTTCAACCTTATTTTAAGCTATTGGTTGAGATGTGATGAGAATACTAGTAATATTACAGTGTTTCACATAGCTACTGTAAAACTATGAATTAGAGGATAACAATAAATACAATTTTTTGAAGCGACATTTCAGCTATATTGAACAGTATAAATTAAATATTAGTTTATGTGAATTTTATATACATTAAATTGTACATAAAGATGATTATAAAATTATTTTTAGCACTATAAATTATAAAACGATGATGGGTTAAGTTGATATTTAATATCCCAAGAAAAAAGAAGATAAATAAAAAGAAGATAAAAAAAATTTAATTCATTTAAATACTCTTACTTACTAATTAAATAACCAATAGTAAAATAGGTGGATGCTTGGCGGCCCCCCCCCCCCCCCCCCCCCCCCCCCCCACGAAAAAAAAAAAAAAAAACGGATGGATGATGTAATACTTTAATTTAAGGGATGTGATTACTATGTCTTTTTATGGAGTATCGTACCAACACACTTGAAGCAAGGGTCACTCATCAAAGAGCATACATTCAGGTAATGATAATATCAAGTATACATATATATATATATATATATATATATAGATACACATATATATTATGTATGTATATATATGTATGTATATCTATATATATATATATATATATATATATATATAGATATATTGATTGAAAAACAACTTTGATATTAATAAATTTGGTTTTAAGCAATAAGTTTACTCATACTAGCCCCATAAGCATGAAGTGGTAAGGAGGAAAAAAAGAGGTAAAAATTAGAAAAGATAACTAATATGATAATAGGACCTGCTATCCAAACAATCTATGTATTTGAACCTTTTAGTTGAATGAACATCATATTCTATGAGTGCTTTGCGTGGACCTGGTAAATGGGTCATTCGGTTCAAATACGGGTCGAGTTAAGTTTGGATCGGGTCATGTTTTGGGTTAAGTGCTGCTTCGAGTCGATGTAGTTTGGGTCGGGTGAATTTCGGTTTGGATTGACTTCGAGTTAACTGATTTTTGACTCAATGCGCTTTATCGTGGCAAATGGGTTGTTGAGACAAATTCATTAAAGAATTCAATACGGAGAATTCATAATATGCAGTGTAAAACACCTTTTTTTTTTTTGGGGGGGGGGGAATCATTGTATGTAGAGAACCTATACTATATAAGAAATGAAACTAAACTTTATTTATTAATCAGTTTTAACAAATTTATAGAATTCAACTACAATGTATATATTTTTCTTTAAGAGAAATATTATCTAATAGTGTAATACATTGCATTTTATATTTTCAAGCAATTAAATTAACAAGTTGAAGAAACAAACGAAAATAAACTTGTGAGAGTACGACAATTTTAACTATAAAAATCTACATACTCAATTTTTATATATTAAGTTAGATTAGTTTACATCAGATATCAGATATTAAATTACATGTGCAATGCCTCAGATGTAAGATATACATGTGTTCGTAATAGATAGTGTGACATGCGCAGAACATATTTAATCATGAATTCATTTCTTTAATTTTGCCCACCCGTTGTCTTCTTCAGTCTTGCTGGTTGATGTGAACATAGGTGCATTCTCTATGAATAGTGATTTCCATTGTGCTATGTTTTCTTCTGAGATGACCCTTAGAGGACAAATTCCGAGCTTAAATGCAAAAATAGACTAGAGGAACTTTCTTAACCACGAGACATAGAGAACAATCAGACAAAGAGGTAGAGACTGGCAAATACGGCACTTTCTTGTACTCCACTGGAATTTTAGTGAGTTTACGATATGAAATATGTGAAGTTTTGTGTTTATTGGAATAACATAAATCAAGTTATTAATACATATATTTAATTAACTCAATAAGTATTCAATATATTTGAAAGTTATGTTTAAAATTTTGCAGTTGGCAACTTTGCATTTCAACTCTGTTTTATTAGAGTATTTTTTTGGTCTTAAATCTTTCATTTCACTGAAATTACTGTTGGTCCAATAAGAGGATAGAACTCTCACATCACAAATTTTAGACTCGAACCTGCAACCTTAATGGTGTCCGTAGAGAGTAAGACGACGGAAACAAGACTCAAATGTTTTAGTCATATCAAGACAAGGGATACAAATAAACCTATGTGGAGGTGTGAAAGGATGTTCCAGAATGTAAAAGAGTAAAACGAATATCAAAGAAGATTTGGAATGAAATGAATAGACATTATATAAGACACTTGAGACTGAAGGAGGACACCATTCATGATAGAACTTTTTGGAAGCCTAGAATTGAAGTGGTAGATTTTAAATATTTAGTTGTTTGCATTCCTTGTTTTTAGTTGGTTAGCAAACGTTGATGCTGTTGTCTTGTGTATTAGGTAATAACGTGGTCCTATGAGTATTGTGAATTGAATGGAGAAAATTTGTAACGGTAGGGTTCTACTTATTTGTGGGCCGACAGTAGTCCGATTGCAGTAAAATAGAGGCTTAAAGATCCCATAATAATAATAACAACAACAAGAACAACAACAAGAACAAGAACAACAACAACAATAATAATGTAACCCTGTTGTCTTTTTAACCATTTCTAGTACTATTTTGCAGCAAATAGTTCTTCATAGTATGTATTCATTTATTTCACGTCTAATGGCGCTTGGTATTTTATATTTAACGCTTATACTTTTGCATGTGTTTTATTTGCTCAAGAATTAATTCAACCAAAAGCTCTAACACACCTCCTAGTGTGGATGCCCTTCGCGCTTAGAGCATGAATGTTGCGAAGGCCCCTCCATACCCTTCTGTAATAATTATGGGGGTAGTTGAGATTCGAACTCGAGTCATCTTGCTCAAAAAGATTCTGATATCATGTTCAAGAATCAAATCAACCAAAAGTTGAAGTTCATAGTTGAAGGCCCA
>JAKOGI010002567.1:52500-100615 GCA_029747015.1 Carnegiea gigantea
GAAGGGGAACTAGGTCCTAATAGTGAGCTGCAGAAGGTTTGCAGGACCTTGGAAACCTCCACAAACTCTTGCTGCAGTTCACCCTTCTCATCCTGAATGGTGTTGCAGAAAAACAGAGTTTTAATATTTATAAATCCCAAGTGCAAGGTGTATCGTTGAGTACTTGGGGTGTCGTCCGCAGGGAATTGTGTTTTCAACTACCAGAGCTAACTAAAGCGTCTCAAGCTAGGCAGGATCGAAGGGTGAGAAGGGGAAACTAAACTACGCTACAAATACAGAAACAAGCGACTTGGAATTGTGATTTTACCAATGGATGAACCAACTAACCAAGACGAGTCCTAACCTACCCAAACTACGCTACGAACAAGAGATGGTCGGTTGCACCATTAAAGACCACCCAAGCCCTCTCTCAAGGGTCATGAGCTAGTCTAGTTAGTCTAACCGCCTATTTTCATGGGGTTAGCCCAACTAGACCACAAAACTAGCAACTCCGGACCTAGCTCGATTCGGATACTATTCTCATGTCCCGAACTCAGCCATTCCCTCTCCCACACTAGCAAATTGACCTCACCTCTCAGCATAAGTCAATTGCCCAAAAATATGGATGAAAACCCTCTCAGACATTTCATCGAACACTTGGCAGGCGTGAAGGAAAACTCTAGGTTCTAAGCATGGATTGAGTATGGTTAGGCCAAATACAAGATTAATTAGCCATCAAGAGGCTAATCACAACCCAAGCCAACACAATCTACCAACAAAATATCAAGAACACATCAAAACCTAAACTAACCAACAAGAACAAGAACATGAAAAACAAAGCAAAGGAAATGAATTAAAACGAATCTAAACAAGTAAATAACATAAATTAACAACGAAAACTAAACATACAAACTAAACAAAGTAAATACAAGAATTAAAACAACAAGAACATAGCAACGAATAGAGAGAGGAGGAGAAAACTTAGTCTTGAATTGATGAAGAACTTGAGATTCAAAGGTTGAATTCAATGTTACAATCTTCAATCCTAAACTAATCTCCCTTATTAACTAAAATCTAACCTAAACTAACCTAGAAAATCGCCAGAGAGACGCCCTGAGCGAAGAACGAACTAACTCCCCAAACAGACGCCCGAAATGGGCTTAAATCGCGAAACCCAGGCCCGACGCACGGCCGGCCGTGCGCCACCACGCACGGTCAGAACGCACGGCCGTGCGTCTGGCCGTGCGTGGCTTCGGCCACCGGTGCACGGCCGTGCCGACCTGCAGGTCGGCCGTGCACCGTCCTTCGCTGCTGCTTCTCGCCTGTTTTCGCTGATTTTCATCGTTTTGTCCCATCTTCGTCCCTTTCCGCAGCGTTTGTTTGATTTGGAGTTATTTCCTACAAGACACAAATAAAACAAGGTAAAATCCTAAAGAATTAAGTTATTATACGAGTAAAAGGTGGGTGAAGAAGCACGTAAAATGGGTAAATTTACCGTTCAACACACCCCCACACCTATCTTTTGCTCGTCCTCGAGCAAAATAAAAGAAAAACTAAAGTAACCAACTAACTCACTTTCGTAGGAATCACGGTTGCATTTAGCGTATGCAACAAACCCTTTAAACCCCTTGGTTACCCCAAGTGGACGAGTAAGGTCTCGTGAGGGTTTGCAGAAGATATACCCACAAAATCTCAAAAAGGAAAAACAAAGAAAAGAGAAACACAAATCGAAAAATAAAAATGACAAAACACAATATATACAATAGGGTGAGCTGTACACGTTCGGATCAACCAAAACCACCTAGTAGCTCAAATATCAGTCTGTACACAAGCATTATATGCATTTCAGGACACATCATCCCAAAGAATGGCATTCAGATATCAGCTTTTCACCCCACGACGCATGAAAATAATGAATCCATCCTGGTGCCTGTGTGCAGGTGTATCATCACCCTGAAACTAAGCCTACCAAAACCAAACTCAATCCCATGCAATTGACACAAGCTACCTTTTCGAATGGCTAGCATGGAAAGCAGGCTTCCCCAGTAGCAGTATTGTCTCAAAGGGTAACACCCAGTAGCGCATGCCTCAAAGGGGTACTTGTCATTTCCAACTCTTTTCTTCCCCACTTGTTTTTCTTTTCCATTATTTTTTTTCATTACAAACTCATGTCACGCCTCAAAGGGATGCACCCAGTAGCGTTTGAATTTGTTTGTTTTTTTTTTGCTTTTGTTTTGGAAAAAGGGGGTGCCAGCGCATATAAAGGGAACTGTGCAGTAGACAGTGGGAGAGTCGATCGTGAAAGACTAAGAATTCAGGATGATGACAATACATGAATTCAGGACTGGATTGCAAAATTACGATGGACTGTTGGGGTTAGAACTGAGGTCTAAAACGACAGACTGGGGATGAACATCTATCATGCACATTATACTTATATACGAGCTAATAGTCAAGGTATCAGGGATCAAGGCTGATCAAAATAGTACAAAACTCCCTTAAATGCAAAAAGAAAAGAAAAATTTACACAAAAATGAAAAATTTTCACAAAAATAAGAAGAAAAATGGGAGATGACCCCACCCCCACACCTAAATCTCACAATGTCCTCATTGGGAGCCGTGAGTCATCACCAACACACAAAAATAAAGAAAACAAAATCAAACACAAGAAAAACAAAAATCGACAAAAATATACACAAGCTAACACACTCTCCCAAAAACACAATCTCACCCAAAACAACAACACGATCACACATATATATAAACTGACACCACCAAAAACAAATATGAACCAATCCAACAACACCATCAATCACAACACAATAAAAATCCACAAAAACACGAAAATGGTGATCATAGCCAACAACGGCTCGGCAGCATCCACATTTCACCACAAGATGATCACCAACCAAAACACAATCCTAATATCCACAACTAAACAAAAATAAAAAGAAAGAAAAGAAAAATAAAAAGAAGGGGGGAAGAGTGAGAACGAGTATACCAGGTCGGGTACTGAATGTACCCGAACTATTCCATGACGACTTAAGGAGCATCAGCCCCTCCTTGCCGCTCAAGATGCGAGTCGTCAGCTCGGATGCAGTCAAAGCTCTCAGGAGCTTATCATGCATAGCTGCATGTAGCTCGGAATGGTGTGAGTAAGGGAACACTGGTAAAGATGGAGCAAACAAAGTTAGTGCCCTCTTAAACTCACCAAATACCTGTGAGAAATCAGCAGAAAAATCAAATGCAATAGTCAACACGATTTCTCCAGGCATGCCCTCTAGGTACGGACGAGAAGGATCAAGGAGGGGGTCATACCCTCTAAAAGTACCTAGAGATTTACGGCAGGCAGCCTCATTCCTCTCAAGTATCACAAGAGGATCGATAAGCGACAAATCACAACACTTAGGGGAATGGGAGGGTGGTGAACATGAATAGGAAGCATGGCATGTATCAAGAGAGGTGGGGGATATATGATCAACAAAATCAGGACTAGTTGGCCCTGCAACCACAACATCCATGCATGAAGTCCCTGTGGGAGTCCCATAAAAAGTATGCACCTCAATAGAAACATTGTCGGACTCAGACCAAGTATCATCCTCCTCAACACTAGCGCTAACGCCAAAGGTCTCACCTACCTCGAACTCCGTCGACTGAGTTAAAGGGAAAGGTGTATCAGGAAAGGTCATGATAAGCGCAGTGTTGTCCCAAAGGGTATTAGGAAAGGATGAAGCAACCGTGAGTGAAGTGGTCAAGGGAGGGTCAAGTACGTCCTCTAGTCCGGACTGTAGAGGAGGAAAAGACGCACCATCATCACACAGATTGACATCAAGTCTAGGAGCACTAGAACTAGAGTCAGACTCGGGTGATAGGTCATACTCCCGCATTTTATTAATAAACTCAGCAAACTCAACTTGTTGCCTATTCATTGTCTCTATCATATTGCTAAGTCTAGCAAAGCCTTCATTAGAAATATAATAGGGACAAGAATTACTGGCATGGTCAGAACAATGGCAAATTCTGCACACAGGAGGGGCATAATTATGGATACAAGGGGGTGGGGTACAAGAATCAGAACAACTAGTTTCAAATTCATAAGTATCCCAAGCCAACCACTCAAGTAATTCCCAAACTTCATCAACATTTCGAGTATAGAAATCCCAATGCTCCAAAAGAGCACGGGTCTCACAATTCACACCCTCATCAACAACATGCAATATTTCCCATTTCCCATATAAACATCCATAAGAAGCACATTGAGCAAGATAAGCATGTAAACGATCCCAATAACGGTAAAATAATTCTTGCTCACATTGGGGAAAATGGAAAATTGCCATTGAAATTTTTTTTGAAATTTTTTTTTTTTTTTGGGATTTTCAAAAGGCCTAGCCTCGAATGCTGAAGTAAACCCTAATATTGAAAAACGCCAATTCCCCGGCAACGGCGCCAAAAACTTGTTGCAGAAAAACAGAGTTTTAATATTTATAAACCCCAAGTGCAAGGTGTATCGTTGAGTACTTGGGGTGTTGTCTGCAGGGAATTGTGTTTCCAACTACCAGAGATAACTAAAGCGTCTCAAGCTAGGCAGGATCGAAGGGTGAGAAGGGGAAACTAAACTAAGCTACAAATACAGAAACAAGCGACTTGGAATTGTGATTTTACCAATGGATGAACCAACTAACCAAGACGAGTCCTAACCTACCCAAACTACGCTACGAACAAGAGATGGTCGGTTGCACCATTAAAGACCACCCAAGCCCTCTTTCAAGGGTCATGAGCTAGTCTAGTTAGTCTAACCGCCTATTTTCATGGGGTTAGCCCAACTAGACCACAAAACTAGCAACCCCGGACCTAACTCGATTCGGATACTATTCTCATGTCCCGAACTCAGCCATTCCCTCTCTCACACTAGCAAATTGACCTCACCTCTCAGCATAAGTCAATCGCCCAAAAATATGGATGAAAATCCTCTCAGGCATTTCATCGAACACTTGGCAGGCGTGAAGGAAAACTCTAGGTTCTAAGCATGGATTGAGTATGGTTAGGCCAAATACAAGATTAATTAGCCACCAAGAGGCTAATCACAACCCAAGCCAACACAATCTACCAACAAAACATCAAGAACACAACAAAACCTAAACTAACAAATAAGAACAAGAACATGAAGAACAAAGCAAAGGGAATGAATTAAAACGAATCTAAACAAATAAATAACATAAATTAACAACGAAAACTAAACATACAAACTAAACAAAGTAAATACAAGAATTAAAACAACAAGAACATAGCAACGAATAGAGAGAGGAGGAGAAAACTTAGTCTTGAATTGATGCAGAACTTGAGATTCAAAGGTTGAATTCAATGTTACAATCTTCAATCCTAAACTAATCTCCCTTATTAACTAAAATCTAACCTAAACTAACCCAGAAATCGCCAAAGAATCGCCAGAGCTAATCCCCGTGCGAACCCCCCGAGCGACCTCCTGAACAGACGCCCGAAAAGGGGATTTATCGCGAACCCAGGCCCGACGCACGGCCGGCACGGCCGGCCGTGCGCCACCACGCACGGTCAGAACGCACGGCCGTGCGTGGCTTCGACCACCGGTGCACGGCCGTGCCGACCTGCAGGTCGGCCGTGCACCGTCCTTCGCTGCTGCTTCTCGCCTGTTTTCGCTGATTTTCATCGTTTTGTCCTATCTTCGTCCCTTTCCGCAGCGTTTGTTTGATTTGGAGTTATTTCCTACAAGACACAAATAAAACAAGGTAAAATCCTAAAGAATTAAGTTATTATACGAGTAAAAGGTGGGTGAACAAGCACGTAAAATGGGTAAATTTACCGTTCAACAAATGGCATATACATAAGATTCAAGTTTCCTTTGCTTGGCTTTAGCAAAGAAATACTTGGTGCTGGCATCCCCAAAATTGATCCATTCTGCTTTGCTCTGTTGTGTTATTATGTCTATGACAGATGAGGTGATGGACATGTAGTGATTCCTCATCTCTTTCTCCTTCTGTTTAAGCTCATCATTATATGGATGAGATGAGAACTCCTGTTGGACTTGTTCCAGTGCAACCTTAGCTTTCACTTGTTAGCCTCTTAAATCATGGTATTTGTATTTGTTAAGTCTGAGTAGAGCATGCTGAGTCCTAACCAGAAACTCTTGAAGTTGCCTGCATGGGTTGTAGACATGCTTAGGAAATAAGGTTTGGACCAGAGACTTGAATGAAGTGTCTCTGATCCACATTTCACAGAATTGAAAAGATCTTTTTAGTTTAGGACTATCAGTGAGATGAAGCATCAGGGGGGTATGGTCTGATAGTGCATTGGTGAGGTAATAAACTTAGCTGAAATCAAATTGGCTATACCATAAGGTATTTACAAAGACTCTATCTATTCTGGACCATACAGTTTTGTTGGTTCATGAATAATAGGGGCCTCTATATTGCAATTTCTGTAATTCACAAGTGGATACACAGTCTGTAAAAGGTTTGATTTCAGAATCATGAATTATATTGCCCCCTATTCTATCCCCAGCATATAAGATTGAGTTGAAATCACCCATCACCCATCACACACCAAGCATCCTCTACATCAGAGGCTATTTGCTCCAGTTCTGCCCATAGATGATGTCTCTGTCCATCCTGGTTATCCCTATATACAAAGGTCAAATAGAAGTGCTTCAATGTAAGCTGTGAAAATACCTTGCAGTGTATGTGTTGATCAGACTTGGAAAGAAGATGAACTGAATACCATTGGGGTCTCCATGCTACCCAAATCCTGCCCTTATTTATAACATCAAAGTTATGAACCCATTACCAGCTCCTAAAGAGCTTACTTGCTACTTTGTCCACCTTATGCACCTTGACTTTGGTTTCAAGCATCCCAATTAAACCAACTTGATGCAGCTGCAAGAAGATGTGCATGTCTTCTTGCTTATTAGGCCAATTTAGGCCTCGGACATTCCAGCTACATATCCTACCCATTGGGGTCTAGCCCCTGCACTTGATATACCAAACCTGCATTATCATGTTCTGAATTCAGCAGAGCTAGAAAATTACTAGGAGAAGATGACAGCTTTAGATTGTTATCATGGGTTAGAATCTGTCTTGCAAAGTTTCCTTTGTTAACTTGTATGAAACCTTCTTCATCTATGGTTGGGGTCTGTGGCTTACTATTATTTCGAGTAGTTTTAGCTGTAGGTTGCACTACCCTCAATTCCTGCCTCACTATTTGTTTCTTTCGACAGTTATCTTCAAGATGGCCATACATATGACAATGATCACATTTTATACGCTGCCACTTATATGTGACCTGTTGCCTAATCAGTACATCCTTCTCATTTGCAAACTCCACATATTCAGGAAAATGATAAGATAGAGGGATATCAATTAGTAGCCTAGCGTACTTAAGCAAGGTTTTCTCCATTGTGTATCGATCAGTTTTGATGGAAATACCTATCATGCTTCCTATTTTGCTCAAGCTTGCTGCCCCCCAGTATTTGATATCAAGGCCATGTAGTTGAACCCATATAGGGAGAGAAACAATATCTGCAGAATTAATTTCCATCTCTGGATTCCATGGTTTCACTACAAAAGGTTTTCGTGCAGAATAATACACCCCTTTACTGACCACCTCAAGTTGTTCATGAATATGATGAAATTGTACTAGAAATAATCCAGATTTAACTAGGCAAACCTTGCCAATTGCATAGCTTGACCAAATGCATTTGATGAAACCCTCTATGATATCGAGTGGCGGGTTTGCCCCAAGGACGGTGCAGAGTGCTATGGATTGCCAGTACTCTAGCTCAGGGGCTATATCCTCGACTGCAATTTTGGGGCACTTCCTTCCATTGATTAACAGGGCTCGAACAGATTTGAGAGTATTGCCTTCGTCAGGGTTAACCAATGCTGCATATGAGCACTTGGGGGGAGATTGACGTTCTGATGGACTTTCTTCTACGGTTGGATTAGGATCAATTGAATGGTGAGAATTAGATGATTCTGGGGCAACATAAATGGGGGAGGCTAATTGTGAACATGGTCTCGGACTAGGGTTATGGCGTTGGCGCCCTCTTCTTCCTCATGCCATGGCTACTCGTCGGACAAATCACTGGAAATCTCCAGCCCAACAGAGAGGAGAAAAGCGTGCATATATATATATATATATATATATATATATATATATATATATATATATATATATATATATATATATATATATATATATACATATATAGATATATATATATATATATATATATATATATATATATATATATATATATATATATATATATATATAGATACACATATATATATATATATATATATATATATATATATATATATATATATATATATATATATATATATATATATATATATATATATATCTCACTAACATTTGCTCAACAATATATATCATAACCCACTAAATATATATTATAACTCACTAAATGTATATCATAGCCTACTAAATAGTATATTTAGTAGGTCTCTTAAAAAGACATATTACATGTGAATAAAACATATCAAATATATCATAATTCATGAAAAAATGTATCATAGCACCTCACAAGATTAATAGAAAGTATTGCTCACTAAATATATATCACAGTTCACCAAAAGACATTGTGTAACTCATTAAAAAAATTTCATAGGCAAGGATGTAAATAATAATGTATTAATGTGCATGCTCCCTAATGTACACAACCAAGTATTGTTATGATTATAATCATCATCATCATCAACATCATCATCATTATTTTTGTTATTATTATTTTTATTATTATTATTATTATTATTATTATTACTACTACTACTACTATTATTATTATTATTGTTGTTGTTGTTGTTGTTGTTGTTATTGTTATTGTTATTGTTGTTGTTGTTGTTGTTATTGTTGTTGTTAACATTCGACTCACCAATATATATCGTAACTCACTAAATATATATCATAGCTCACTAAATGTATACCACGGCTCACTAAAAAATTATACGATAGCTCTCTTACAAAGACATAGTTCATGTGAATAAAACTCATCAAAAATATCATAACCCACTAAAAGATAAATCATAACACCTCATACGATGAACATAAAATATTGCTTGCTAAATATATATCATAGTTCACCAAAAGACATAGTCCAACTTACTAAAAAAAATATCATAGCTAAAAATACAAACAAGAATATGTATGTGCTTGCTATGTATATTGCTATTACTATAAATATTATTGTTGTTGTTACTATTGTTATTGTTGTTGTTATCTTTTTCATTTTCATGTCATTAATTTGATTAATAGTTAACTAATAATATTGCGCAGCTCACTAATTTGATTAATACAAACTATTTTATAGCAAAAAATGAGCAAAATAATAATAATTACTCAATTTTAGTGAGCATATACGCACTCTTCTTACATATTTTGAGGTGTGATATTTTCTTATTAAGCTGCACCATAACTTCTGTAGAATTATTTTTATTTTTGAATGTACTATTAAAACGATGATGATGATGATGATGATGATAATAATAATAATAATAATAGCAATAATAATAATAATAGTAATAATAACAATAATAATAACAATAGTAATAATAACCACTACAAAAACAACAACAAAAATACATACATATGTGTACATATATATTGCATATATATGTGTGTATAAGTGTAAATTAAAATAAATGAAGTTAAAAAATTGAAGTAATCTTAAAAAATTACTAGTAAAACAAACAACAAAATTTAGTTGAGTAGAATAAATAAAATAAAAAATATAAGTAAATGACATCTACATAAATAACTTAATTAAATAGCCTGAATAATTTTATTTTTTTTAAACATGGAAAATGAGAGAGACAGGGAATAAAAAAACAAGTTTTGTGCACAACTAGATTCAAAACCACGACACTAGCATTCAGTAGGGGTCGCCTCACTAGTTCGGCAACAGTCCCTTGCTAGTAGTTCATGCGTATCAAAATAAATGAAGGCACAAAGTCAGGTCAACAATGGGCTCCATCCACTCAGCTGTACAAAATAATTTGCGAGTAAATAAAACAAGTGCACAAAGTTAGATAAGGGGTACTTTATTTTTGACTTGTTAAAAGTATTTATTAATATTAATTGTTAAAAGTTACTTATAATTATCTAAAATTGTTAAAAGCTATGAAAAGTTATTTAATGCCAATGAAAGTTATGGAAAGTTACACAAATTTATTTAAATTTGTTGAAAATTGCTAAAAAAAAATATAACAAGATATTTTAATAAATATTTAATAGCACTGAAAGGTGGTAAAAGTTGTCAAATGATATTGAAAATTGTTAAAGTTTACTTAAAAAATTGTTCAATGATACTAAAAGTTGCTAAATTTTAATGATAAGTACATATGATAAATTAAAAAGAGAATGACTCAATTCTTACTCTAAGATTACAAAGTATTGGATAGAACAGATCTATAAATAGAATACTATAAAAGTTCCCTATTTATTTCATTTTCCCCCTTCAAAAATCCTAGAGGTCCCTTGTCCTTTTTCCTGTTTTTGTGGAAAAAGATACCCATACCTACTTGTCCCAAGTCGACTTTAAATTCGACTTCACAAGTAAATATTGCTCTAAGATGAAGTATCATAACTTTGACGAACCTTTCTTTTGAAGCATTAATCGATATGCTTTTCTATTCTGTTGCAAAGATAAGAATTACTCCTGTTTAAACTTTAAAGCCATGAGTTTAGCATTAATCAGAAGAATGAGGTACGCAAATTAGATAATCCAATTTTGAAGTGATGAGAAGCAAGTAATTAGGAAAAATACAAGATTGATAACAATATTCAAAAAAGACATCTAAAACAAAATCACCACAACTATCTTCAATAATCAACTTCAAAGGTCAGGTTAGGCAAATTACTCAGTCTAGACATGCAAATCAACGCCTTAGACAGAAGCCTGCTCCATCCCTAAATGGTCTGAAACGTGCTTAACAGTCTACTTCTGCTCAATAGTTTCGTGCTTAATACTTTCATCCATGAACATCATCTCACACTTTCTCCCTGGAAGCCCAATTTCTCAAGTTAAAGCGCAACTTTTGTCATGCATGAACCTTGACTTCCTGCTTCTGTTTTTATCTTGTTCTTCATTCATGGGACTGAAGGTAAGGTGTCCAAAATCTTCATGACCCGGCTGGTTGGTTACAGCTATATATTACATAGGTAAATCATGGTCAATTGTAGATAACAACATTAAGATGTAATCATGACCTAGTAATGATGAACATTGTACTGTTATGCTGATTAGCTTTGACTCTTTTATTATAGTAAGCATCGACTTAAACAACATTAGAATGTTTGCTTTGTATATGCATTTCATATGTAGACATCTAACACATGTATTAATAACTATTTTAGTTAATGCCATGCTAATCATTTTTTAACTTCACATTTTGTCCCAAAACCTAACTTTTTTTTTTTTTTTTTTTGGGGGGGAATCATTGCTTGAGTTCAAGTATCTTCGCAAGATACATTATGTGTTCTAGTTGACATTTGCTCCATGTGGGGCAATATTAGTTAAACAACTCTACAAAATTCATTTCTAGTGATGGACCTTCGCTTCACATAATAGGGAGCATTTAACATGTATGTAGTAGACATTTAGGTCCTATTATTTTTTGCGATTGGGAGGACTGAGCTTAAAACTTACAACTCCTTACAGTTTCTTATATCTTCTTATAGCTTCTTATATCCTTAACATAATTTTTACAACTTCTTACATCTTCTTACATCTTATATCTACTTACATCACCATATATAATTTTGTATAACATTCCATAAGTCATTCACTTTTCGATTAATTATAGAAATATGTATATATTTTTTATTATATTACCGATATAAAAAATTGTAAATATTTTTGTGAATGCAATATTTCTATAAACATAAAACAGAATTTAATGCCGTGAATTATATTTGAGTTTCGACTTGAACAATATATGTCATTATAGATAAAATAAGTTAGCAAGCTTTTAAAATTATAATACAAAACTGAATTCATGTTTGAGTTTGAATCATATATGAAAATTCTCAAACTATATGTGACGAATTATAAAACAAAAATTGCATTCATGCTTTCAAGAGTATAACACAAAAATTATTTCTTAATATTTTAAGGGTTTGTTTATGAACTTGTTTGGTGATGATATATTGAAAATACTAATTTAAAATTATACATTTAAAACAGCATATCATTTTAAGAGTTCTACTCAATTTTGTTGAGGAAATTGATTATTTTTTTAAATTTGCTTATTGGAAGGTCAAACTAATGTTAATATAATAAAATCACCTCAAGTGTAGAAACTTTTCATAAAGAAATTGTTGGATTGAATTTATTTTATTGTTGTTTAATGAACTTGTTTAGAGGTTTTTCATTAATTATATTATTTTAATATTATTTTTCTCACCCAAAACCCTCTTTGAAAAAAAAAAACAAATTTTGTTTCAATAACATTAAGAAATAATTTGTTTACTGATGATATCAAATTTATTTCATAAATATGACTAATATATTACACGTTATTTCACAAGTCATATATTAAACACCAACAATTATGCATACATTTATAAAAATCATACCGTACAACTTTTCAATAATTCAACAACTCCTTATATTTATCCTTACAGCTCCTTACAGCTTCTTACATCTTCTTATAACAAGTTGTAACAAGCTGTAATTATAGTTTCTTATAGCTTCGTTATAGTTCTTACAACTTCTTATAACTTCTTACAATTCCTTATATTTTGTTGCAGCGTACAGCATCTTCTTATTGCAAAAAAGAATAGACCCTTAATCCTTGTCATGATAAGAATTTATTAGATCAACAAATAAGCACAATTTATCATAACTATTAATTAAGTGAAATTAGTTAATATTACGCCATATAAGTAGTTCATGCTACAATAAAATGAGCCAAATATATAAACATTTTTACTATATTCAAAAAAATTGTACATCTAAAGTTAATTGAAATTAATAAGTATTGCTTGATCCAGGCACACCCTAGAAATGCGCAAAGCCAACCTTAAAAGACTCCTTGCATTGCAGTATACTTGGCCCTATAGCTAGAATAAAGTTCACCATAAAGGCTGCCACACGCAACCTCCCTAAAATATCAGTACGAGGAAAATTTAGGTATTAGACTTCAGTCAAGCTTATCAACAGGAAAATTCAGTTATAGTGGTTGTTATCATTTAACAACTACCGCAATTAAAACAATCTCAAGCATTCATTTGTCTTTTATTTATCTTCACCACCACACCACCACCAACACATCCCAATGTGGGTCCCACTTTCGTAAGATTTGGAGAGATTTAGATGTAGACAATTTTACCTTTACCGGCATCCCTGTCCATAGAGAGGCTGATTCTAAGAGACCCACAAAACAAGATTTTGTGAAAATATTTTATAGAAGAAGGTTTTTGTTCAAACATTTAATAGAAAAAAACTAAGGCTATGCAGCAGGAAATGAATAAAGAAATACTAATAAATCAAGTGGCCGTAACTATGAGAATATAAATACAACATAGCAGAGGAAGGTAATATACCTTAACAAATAGAGGTAGGTAAATAATGTCTCTTCACAAATGTATGTACTACCTGCATATAAATACGACATATGAAAAAACCAGAACCAAACCTGCCCTACTGCAACCGAAAGACAACAACGAGGTCAACTCTTTGTGATATAAGATCTTAATCCTATCCCGCCATAGTCTCCTATCCTGAGCCATGTCCTCGTTCAATCCTACAACTTTTCAGTCCTCTCTAATCACCTCGTCCAAACTCTTCTTTGATCGTCTCCTCCCTCTTTTACCTTCGAGAATGTTAATCTTCTCATAGCTCCTCACTAGAGCATCCACACTCCTTTTTTTCGATTGGTCAAACCAACTGAGTCTTGTTTTTCTCAACTTATCTTCGATGGGAGCCACTTTAACTAAGTCTCTGATTATTCAATTCCTAATTCTATCCCTTCTCGTATAACCACACATCCACCTAATTATCCTCATCTCTACTACCATCAACTTTTGAATCTGTGTCTTTTTGTAGGCCAACAGTCAAGTCCATATACTATAATAGGTTTAACTACTATACGATAAGCTTTGCCTTTTAATTCCACATGTATCCTATTATCACACAGCACACCTGAAGTATACTTCTGTTTTTGCCAACTCACTTTTATGTACTGGTTAATATCTTCGTCAATATCCACATTCAATTGAATGATCGAGCCTAGATATTTAAACTTCTCGACCTTTGATATTGTCATCCTATCAATGGTGAATTCTCCCTCGCATCTTTCCTTCCACTAAAACAACAATATTGGTATTCAGTTTTTGATTTATTACTTTAATATCTCTAAACTCCTGTGCATATCTCCATCGCTCTAACTTGTCATTAGCTCCCTCTCTGGTTTCATCAATAAGAACAATGTCAACTGCGAATAACATACACCATAGTAACTTATTTTGAATTCCTTTTGTAAGTTCATCCATAAGTAGAGTGAAAAGAAAAAGGGCTTAAAGCGGAATCCTGATGCAGGCCCATACCAACGTAGAAGTCATTGGTAACCTCTCCGGGCATCTTAATGCTCATCCTACATCTCTCGTACATATTTTTTATTATATTACTGATATAAAAATTTGTAAATATTTTTATGAACATAATATTTCTCTAAACATAAAACAGAAATTAACTATCTGATTATATTTGAGTTTTGACTTGAGCAATATATGTCATTATACATGAAATAAGTTAACATGCTTTTAAAATTATAATACGAAATTGCATTCATGCTTTTAAGATTGTAACACAAAAACTATTTCTTGATATTTAAGGATTTATTTATAAACTTTTTTCGGTAATGATATATTGAAAATACTAATTTAAAATTATATATTTACAATAGCATTTCAGTTTAAGAGTTGTATTCAATTTTGTTGAAAAAATTGGTTATTTTTTGTTTTAATTTGCTTATTGGAAGGTCCAACTAACGTTAACATAAAAAAAATCACCTCAAGTGTAGAAAATTTTGATAAAAAAATTCATGGAATTGAATTTATTTTATTATTGTCTAATTAACTTGTTTAGAGGTTTATTTTCATTAATTATATTATTTTAATATTATTTTTTCTCATCCAAAACCGTCTTTGGAAAAAAAAATTTGTTTTAATAATATTAAGAAATAATTTGTTTACTAGTGGTATCAAATTTATTTCATGAATATGACTAGTATATTACCCATTATTTCACAAATCATATATTAAACACCAAGTATGCATACTTATCTAAAAATCATACTATACAACTTTTTAATAATTTAACAACTCCTTACAGCTTCTTACAGTTCCTTATATTTTCTTACAGCTTATAGCTTCTTCTTATCACAAAAAAGAACAGACCCTTGATCCTTGTCATGATAAGCATTTATTAGATCAAAAAATGAGCACAATTTATCATAAATATTAATTAAGCAAAATTAGTTAATATTACGCGATATAAGTTGTTCATGCTACAATAAATTAAGCCAAATACACATTTTTACTATTTCAAAATATTGTACACCTAAAGTTAATTGAAAATAATAAGCATTGCTTGATCCAGAGACACCCCAGAAATGCGCAAAGCCAACCTTAAAGCCTCCTTGTATTGCAGTTTACTTGGTTCTATAGCTAGAATCAAGTTTACCGTGCATAAAGGCTGCCACACACAACCTACTTAAAACATTGATACGAGGAAAATTCAGGCATTAGACTTCATCACCAGGGAAAATTTAGTTATAGTGGTTGTCACTATAAGAAGACCACCAAAATTAAAATAATCTCGAGCGTTTATTTGTTTTTGATTGGATTTCACCGTTGATTTTATATTTGTTATTAAATAATTAAAAATGAATTATAAAAATATTGATAAAAATAATTTTTGTATGACATTGTTTGAGTACTTAGTAATTATATCAGAAAATAAACTTCACAGTTACAAAGGGGAAAAAAAAAAGCAAAATAATTTTCCGGCGACTATTTTCCGACGATAATGGCAGACAACGTCTCTCTCTTCAACGGTGACTGGCGATTCCCAATCTCTCTCTTCCTCTCACTTGGACTGGCTTCGTCACTAATGTCTGGGCTTGAAGTTGTGGCGGTGAAACACCATTTTTACCAGCAAGAAGATCGCCGGAAAGTAGTGGAAGGTGTGTCATATGAAACAGCCTGTTCTGTCCCCTCTCTCTCATGTCCAGTGTACAACATGATAGTCGGGGTCCTGGCAGCGACGTCGAACATCACCGCTGGTGCCGGCCATTGCTCCGGCAAGAAGAATGGTGGCGGCTGGGTTCATCGAAGGGTCCGCTAGCATTCTATTTTGGAGGTTTTTTTTAATTTTTGATTGCAATCTGTAATTTACTTATAATAGAGCTGATACTTAGAATCACAAAAGTGGGCATGGCTAGGTGGTTTGTCATGTTTGTGCATGTCCCATGTTGTGAGGTTGATTCTAAGCAATTCTTTTTCTTATATGTGGTCAAGCCAAATTCGTAGAGTGTGAGCACATCGCGCGTCACCTTTTTTTGACTAATTGTACATGGTCAAAGCAAATTGCATATGTTATTTTATTTTGTTTATTGAAACAGAATTTCTCATATAATAATAGAAATTTGTAATCCAATTATAAGATAATAACTTATTCATTGATTTTATTTTTTAGCTTAAATAATCTCTAATGACAAGTTTATTTGTTATTGGACTCCTTTTATAAACCCTAGTGTATCACATATATAAATTTATGGAGTACTCTACCTACACTTCTCCAATTATATGAATAGTAATCTCATGGAAACCTCTAATATGGATTCTTCATTAAAGTGTTTTGGTGAGTACGAAGAAAGAAAAGTTGATCAGGCAAGTTCAAATATTGTAATTTCAATTATTCCTTTTTTAAAACTTTTGTTAATTGAGTACCTTTGCATGATTAGTCTTAATATATGTAAATAGTTTTTTGTGTATTGTTTGTTTGATAATTTCATTTGGAATTGACCCTTTAAAGCATTAAAGATGATAACTTTGTAGTTTAAATTGGTTAGAATAGTTTAGTGGTATCTTCATTCCTTGGATGATGTGACATAAGTGTTACGTTAATTTTGTTAAATTTTTTGTTGCACATTAATGAGAAGATTTCGAGTGAGAATTCAAGTTATTCACGTAATTGCATCGAAACTTTTGAGAAATTATATAATGAACCTGATACCTTTAAAAACATGGTGTCTACCGAACTTGATTCTATTAAGAACATGGTGTTTGCTGTGCATTCAATGTGTAGTGATTATTTTAATCAACACAATAAAAAAGACAACTTGAAAGACAAATTTGACATTCCATTTACCACACAAACCAGTGATACATTCAAGAAAACATCAAAACAACCATGCAATTCCCCATTTATGCATGTTTCTAGTCAAAACATTGGTCGGCCCAGTGCTGAAAATAGTAAGAGAAAACTAGATCTTAATATAAAAAACAATGAAAAATCACCAATAGTTTAATTTGAGATTCCCGACACCTTGAAGGACATGCACTTTGGTAAAAATTACTTTAGCAAAGGATTGCTCACGATTAGAGACAGCCCTTTTGCTGTAAATGATGAATAAAAGCAAACTCTCATACAAAAAATATAGAAACAGTCTAATGAAAAGATACAAAAGCACCACACTCATAAAAGACAAGATATAAATTTGAGGTCGTTGGTGTAAGAGATGGGTGCAAAGTTGGTGGCTGAAAAGTCGAGAATGAGGAGGTGTCGTGCGTTGGGGAAAGAAGAAGTGGTGAAATTTCAAGATATATCGCAGTGTGCATCCCGACAGAGCAATAGTTGGGAAGATTCAGATAATGTTTATTTAACTTTTAATAAGCAGGGATGCTTGTCATTAGGGAATGATCATACAATGGTAAGTTATTAATATTCAATATATTTCCCCCTACATTTCAGATCATCTGAATAAATGTGAAATAATCTTAATATAATTTTTTTTTTTTCATTTTGTGTAGGATTTTAATTTTACTAGTTTAAATTATGTGAGTTTCTCAGAAAGTATCATCAGCAATAATGAAGTCAGCAAAAGTGGGGTAGTAGATTAGGTATAGTATTGTAAAAATATTGCTTATAAAAGTTTTAGCATTTTTATATATTGATATTTTACACAAATTTTATTACAGCTTTACCATAACTTAACTAAACAAAGATTATAAAAATATTTAAGGTCCTATAATGATAACCGAATGTATTTTAGACTGATTCTTCCATATCACCACAACATTACGACTTTACCACAACATTTGAGTTGCCCTCTTAGCCATTCCTTGAGGGTATTGCATTTGAGCCTCTAGAATAAGCCATTGCAATTTACCCATTCAAAGCATACAGACATGGATGCATCTATTTCAGATGAATTAAGCTTGTAATTAATCCCAAAATCATCTCACAGAAAAATTTTCAGTTGGTGTTAAGTGCATCGAGGTCCAAGCCTTCTGTATAAACGCTCTCATTGAATAAATGTCATTTATCTTCATATTACCACAAACTACGCAAACAATATCGCTCAACTAACCTTCGTTCAACGAGCTCAATCTAACTAGAAGAAACCTTTACAAACTCTCCATAAAAACTCCTTTGCCCTGCGATGAACTTTTAAGTCCCCAAGTGAGACCAATAATTCTTATTTATCGATGAACAAGGATAGTTTAGGTTGTTAAAATCCATAGCCACTTCATACCTGAAGTTAATTGAATATATGTCATCCCAATAAAATGCCAACACCAAGTGTCATGAGCCTCCCTAACGCTCAGGGAAATGCCCAAGTTGATATAAGATAGTGCAAAGTTTAGCCTCATCCCACTCCCTACAACCCTCGTTAAACATATCACACAGTTAGAGGTCTTCCAATCCTGGCCAAACTGGATCAATTACTTTAAAAGACTAAGGCCTAGGAATCTACATATTATCCTACACACTGATAGGTAGACCATTTTCATTTCCTACTCTTGACATGCACCTTCTTTCAAGGATTGCCCTTCATTTAAAAAATGCTCTTCCACGTTAGAGTTCAAATATGAACCAACTTTGGTCCAAGATAATCCAAGGGATTATAACCCCAGAATAAGTCGTGATCCCTGCTAAGCCAACATTGCCAACTGAAGTTCTTTCTAAGAACAAAGGTCATGTCATTGGACCTCTTAATCATTGATCTATAATGTTGCATCTCAAATGCAGAAGACTACTAGGATATTATGAGGCTTTAAATATTAGTCTTCAATTGCTAATGGTAGCTTGTCTCCCTTACAGAGGTGCAATACGAGATCGAGGTAGCTTCAGTAGTAACAAACAATTTCAGAAGATTAATAGGAAGAGGCAGCTTTGGAAATGTCTACCAAGGGGTACTTATTCAAAAATTTGTTGCAAATAAACAATTAATGGACAAGTCAAAGCCAATAACTGATCAGTATAAGGTAAACTCAATTCTTTTCAACAAATCATTCGAACTTCATTGTAATTGCAAAACTTTTGTTTTAAGTTGACTTAAACTACTTGTCAATGTTCCAGGGCAAGTACATCATCCGACTCCTATAGGATGTAGAGTGTGATCAACATTATTATTGGATACATACATAAATATATATATATACACACACACACACGCATGCATGCATGAACATGTGCACACACACACGCCCAGACATACACACACATACAAACTTAGATGTATATGTATGTATGTGTGTGCGTGTATATATATGTGTGTGTGTGTGTGTGCGCGCGCGCGCGCGTGTACATATATGTATATATATTTTGAGGTTGCATTACAGTACCCGTTTTCTTTTTCCTTTTTAATTGGGTAAGTTAAGCCAGATAATTATTGCATATATGAGTGACCAGTCACTTGGTAAGAGATTATTGAATTATATCTAATAAATGTAACACAGTATACCCATTGGACTTCTCTACAATTAGTAATTTAAAAAATTTTATAATTTCAAACGCAATTGCATATTGTCATATAAATGCCCTATCTTTTTATGAAGAGCATCAATAAGGACCATATTTTTATAAATTTTCCAACATAAACATATTTTGGATTCATGTTTATCAACAACCATCTTATTAAGTTAATCATTTATGTTTATATTTATATTTCTATTATTTATATATGTGTAATTTTGGGCTTCGGGGATGTCTTATAGATGCTATCAAAAGATTCTACATAAACTGGTATTATTTTTAATAAAAATATAAATAATATAACATTAGTAAAATCATACTAATAAAAAAATATATAATTATTAAATCATAACATAAAACAAATCCAGAATCTAAACTTTATTATTCGATAAAAAATGACTTCTCTATGTTAATTGTTGTCTCAGTGAAAAAATGGCTCCTCTATGTTGTTATCTTTTAGAATTTTTATTTATAATCATTTATAATTGAATCTTTTTAGAATTTTAAATAAACATTCAAATCAATGAGAATGGCCTCTACAATACTTCTCATGCCATTTTAGTTAATATCTCATGGATCACTGCCTAGCCCTCTATTGAGACCAACGCAACACCTTGCATCAGACAAGATAAGTAAAATCACATTTTGACAAAAAGAGTCCACATCTGAAGCGTAAAAAACACAACCTTTTATTTTTTGTTTTTGGAAATGTTAAGTGCAAGCAAAAAATAAGCAATCGTTCCCTTAAGGGTTGTGCCTGAGTACTCATCAGTAATAATATGTGAACATCAGCAATAATATGTGAAAGTTCTGGTGAATGGAATAAAGCAAAGGTAGTTCTAAACCTAATCAAACATCCTAGCATGACAATCTAGCTTGGCAATCCAGTCAATTGTCATGTTACCATTTCTTAATACGTACTTAATTGAGGTGAATGAGAACAATGGAAGCATAGCTCTAAGATCATGAACCAAGAACTAGATTCTCCATGGACTATGCACAATACCCTCATCTACCTAGATAACTAGCCGATTGTTGCCCTCCATTTGGATGTGAATAAACCTTGCCTTTAATGTTACTTTAATACCATCCTGCATAGCGGTAGCTTCAGAGACGAGAGTAGGTACGTTGTGCATAATATGGTGCCTTCTTAGATGAGACGTCCTACCAATCTCGCGATAGGTATCCTGCTACTGCCCCTAATGAAAATAAAATGCTGTTGAAGTTAAGTTTATGAAACCTCCTGGAGGGGAATATCAGTTTTACCATACCATGTGGTGAAATACCCCTCTTCTCATGATATTTAATGGGATTATGAGCCAAAAACAAATTATCTAAGATAGAATCCTTAATAAAAGCACTATGACTCCTTGTAACAAATGGAGTACAACTTAAAGCCTATAAGCAAGGGTGTTAGAATGACGTTATAGAACACATTTCTTAGCACAATGGGCCTGAAAACTATCAATCTAGTGGCATTCAAAGTGGTATTTCATTGTTTAATAAGCTTACCATTTTGAGGGGGAAAAAAAAAACTATTCCATAGCATGACATATATCACCACCAAAATAACTTTTATAAGCAATAAATGCATTGGTTATTATAATGTTCTTGATGCATATGTCCCTTTGGACACTAATCATATCGAGTAGGTATGTAAATGAAAACATATATAATCCATACATATGTTTATTCCTTCCATCGATTATTTGTTACTAATTTAATTGTGTATAAAGATTTACATTCCCCTATTGGATGGAGAGAGAGAACATTGAATATTAGCTGTAGTTAACATAATAGTGATACGATGGTATTATTTTGATTCCTTGGGTCCATCAGATAAAGCAATTGCGTTAGCATATGATTTGTTAATTAAACAATTTTAGCATTTATTTCCACTGAATAGTAATCATTGTTTAACACTAATGTCATTTCATTTTAGTTACTGAAAGTATCAAAGTTTTTTGAAGAGCATCCTCGATTGTGTTGGTTATTTAAAGATGTGCCCATTTTTAATTTTCAAATCCCAATAAAGCACAAGCAACCAAATACATAAGTAGCATTTTGAGATGTTAATTATACATCAACTGTATTATATTGTTAGAGCTCATAAAGTTCACGTTTATGCTGTAGGCATGATTGTGGAATGTATGTTTTGAAGTATATTGAAGCATATGATAATTTTGCATGGAGCGAAATGAAGTTTTCGGTAATAATTTTAAGGCACAAAATATTATTCCGTTGTGCTTGGTAGAGAAATGGTCTTTGAGTAATTGTTTTATATGCTATGCAGATTGATGAAATGCGAGTGGAGCGATTGAAGTACCTAGCGGAACTTGTGATGAGCAAGTTCAACGACTCAGAATTTAAATTAGGAATTTGCTAGTGACATGTTAAACACATTTTTGAGAAATTTCATTATAATTTATATCATGAATAGCTTTGTTCATTTTTTTTTTTTTTTGGGAGAAATGCCTACATCATAGCACGTGACTTAGCGCAGTGCTTAATCCAGCCCCATCTTTTTGTTTCGCTTCCTCTAGATTTGAGAAACAAGGAGATATGGAAGAAACATGAGAAATGGACATAATTGAGACAAAAAATTTGCAGGATAAAGGAAAATATAAACTTAGTTTTGAGTTTCCAAATGAAATCAATGTACATGAAGCGTACACAATTCGATTGCAACTGAAAACAATAATATAATAATCTTCACCAATCTTCCTTTGGAAACCAATCAAGAATTTCCGGATTCTTATTAAGGTTTTCCACTTCTTCGGTATATACAACCTGCGTGTTTATAAAGGCATTATTTGATACTACAATATTTTCTTTTGTGAAGGAATTTGATGAAGTTGTAGACGTTAAAAGAATATTGATATTTACCTTCGGTATTTCACCATCGATGTAAAAATTAGGCATGACACTCATTAGTTTTTCACGAGCAAATATTGAGTTGTTTTTGCCAATAATATCCTCCAAAGACTTAGTCGGTGAATACTGAGGGCTTGTACTATAAACTTCATTCAAGTCCAAATCATCCAATGGTTCTTTTCTAACAGATTTGCAATTAGCATTTTTAGGACAAGTGCATCTAGGATGCCCTATAGTACGACATTTGCTGAAAGTCCAAGAACTTTTGCCCTTTGGTGCCCCTTTCGAAATTACAATCTGTGAATCCCTTATTCTCCTGTTTCCATCTCCAATATCATCTTCTTCATGTGCGATATTGTCTTCATTAAGCTCAATTTGTTCCTTTGCTCTAATAGTCCACTGTCGAAGAATGCAGTCACTTGGAATTTTCTTCATATTTGCATATTTCGTTACTGCAAGCATGTGGTAGCATGGAAAACCCACTGATTCCAACTTCATGCAACAACAATACATCATTTCATGTGCACCATCCCTAATCAATATATACCAAATTTCTTCATGTTCAACAGCTTGCAACCAATACCAAATAGGTTCATTGGAACCATCAATGTTCTGTTTTTCAAATTTTACAATATGAAATGACTCATACCACATCTCATTGCACAAAAGGTAATAGCAATTCCCCGTATATACCTTTGCAGCATATGCCTTGCCATTGCAAAGCACTCCTTCTATAACAGGGAAAGTATGAACTGTTGTATGATTACTATGTCCATCTGCTCTTCTTTGTTCTACAATCACTTGTTTATGCAATTGAACAAGTTTGTATAACTTTATCATTGGATCGATCCCTATTTTAATTGTTCTATGCATGGCCTCAACTCTTTGCATACTCCTCATTCCTGCAATAGTGGACAAATTATATATTAAGGTAAAATTCTTAAAAAAAAATTCCAAATGATTGATTAGTTAAGGTAATTATTTTTATGCCTCCAAAAAAATATCCTCGTAGATATGCTTCTGCCTACGTTTCCCTATTATTGTGCAAGTCAACTGCCCACTTTGTTTGTTGGACAACATGATGCGACAGAAGTTCTTGCCAACTAACTTCAAAATCTTCAGGAGTTCGGTATTTATTAATGCACTTAATGAAACCACATGCAAACTTATTACCCCCATTTGACTGCACATTTTTCATTAGATACCACAAACATAATCTATGTCGTGCTTCCAGAAATGTTAGACATTGCCTTGTCACCATCTGTGACAATTGTCTCTAACTTTTATCCATGCCCAGCTTCAACCAACTGCTCCAAAACCCAAATAAAAGAAGATTCCTTCTTATGGATGACTAGAGCACAACCAAATGTTACTATCTTCCTATTATGGTTGATACCAACAAGCACCACAAATGGTTTATTATATGCATTGCATTTATAGGTGGTGTCAAATGCAAGAACGTGCCCAAAAGTTTTATAATATCTGCGTGATTTTTTATCAGACTAGAATAAGTTATCCAACCTACCATCCTCATCCTCAGTATATCTCAAGAAATATGTAGAATAAACTTCTTTCTTTCTTCATAAATATGCCAAAAGAGCATCCACATCACCGTCCCTAGTTTGCTCCTTTCTATAATTGTAGAGATGATATTTCATGTCATCTTTCAAGCAACAAAGCTCATCAAGACCTCCAACTCGATTTGCTAGAGACCGCATTATATTGTGTGGAGGAATACCAGCATCATACATTTGTTCCATCTCCTTCTTATCCTCCTCCGAAATTTGTCTGTGAGATCTTTTTTTTTTTAAAAAAAAATCGTACATTAATAACAACACGCTTTTATAATACGATATACAAAATAAGAAATCAAAACATTACAAAGTAAGATAGATTCATACCCAGCCTGAAGTACGCTATTTCCTTTCATTTTGCAAGGTAATGGTATGTTTAGCCACAAATCTTGTCACAATCTAATGACCCGCATGTTTAATCCATTCGAATTGAATTTCAGCTAGACAATCAAATCGGGTTAACTCTTTTGGCTTCCTTTTTCTATCACGGTTTTTCAGATACTTTTGAATACAGAGACCCTCTGCAGAACAATTCGATATTTTGGAACTTGGATGCCCATTGGTTCTACTCTTACATGTGCTTTTTTCGGAACTCCAAAACCTTTCAATTTTGCATACATTTTATAAAATTCACAACATAAATCCAAATATTTGAATGTGAATTTTCTCAAGTCTCTCATGGTGAAATCTTCAAGTCTTTCCAAATGATGCCCATAAATTTTCATCATCTAAATCCTCAATGATTATAACTCCAAAATCTAAAGAAGTGTTGTCATAATCTTTGCCATTTTCATAGTCTAACTCTTGAAAATGTAAGCTAGTCTCTTCATTACGCACAATACCATGATGTGCTACATGACAAAATTAAGAAAATACAAACATTATGGGACTACTTCAAAGATTTATAGGATTGAGAGATTAAAAAGAATGGCATAAATAATAAAACAAAATAAGTATAACTGATATCAAATCTATAATTTCTAACTACAATTATTAACAATGTTATCAATCTATACTAATGCCAAAAAGAAAAACAAAAACTATGATATGAATATTTCCATAATATTTCATTCAAACAAAGATGGTATGTTAACAACAAATGAAGATGCGCAAGTCTAGTTCTACTTAAAAACTATGATATGAATATTTCATAATTCTCTCAAACCGATATGTTAACAACCAATAAAAATGCACAAGTCTAATTCTACTTAAAGCTCAATCAAAACTAATAAGATTGCACCAAAAAAGGGAAATAAGACTACTAATTACATTCTTAATTATCAAGTAATAGATTGAATGTTAACATACCGATTTCAGAAGCTGCAGAATATGGGTGTTTGTTGATTTTATCAAAGATCTGCTAAATACAAGAAGACGTTGAGTGACTTTATGAAGGAGATTGATGACTAATAGTTGATAGGGAAACAAAGTCTTTGAAACAAATTTGTAGAATGAAGGGATTAGGGTTTCTTGAACTATGACTTTATCAGAGATTTGCAATGTGAACACAATAATAAATTGCAAATAAATAAGGTAATTATTTATTTTAAGAGCGGCAAACATAAAAAAAAGTCACGCAGAATTAACAAAAATAATTGCCTTGACCAAATAGAAAATGCAATTGTTTAGAATCAAACCCACAACATGGGATGTGCACAAACATAACCAACCGCCCAACCCCACCCACTTTTATGATTCTAAGTATTAGCTCTATCTAAGTAACTACAAATTGCAATCAAAAATTTAAAAAAACCTCCAAAACATAATGTCAGCGGACCCTTCAATGAACCCAGCTGCCACCATTCTTCTCACTAGAACAATGGCCAGTACCGGCTGTGATATTGGGTGTCACTGCCGGGATCTCGGCCGTCATGCTGTACGCTGGACATAAGAGAGAGGGGAGAGGATGGGCTGTTTCATACAGCATACCTTCCACTACTTTTTGGCGAGCTTCTTGGCAGTAAAAATGTTATTTCGTCGCCACAGCTTCAAGCCTAGACTTTAGTGACGAAGCCGGTCCAAGTGAGAGGAAGAGAGGGATTGGGAGTTGCCGGTCCCCATTGAAGAGAGAGATGATGTCTGCCATCATCGCCGGAAATTAGTCGTCGGCCATGGAGGTCGCCGGAAAATTGTTTTGCTTTTTTTGCCTTTGCAACTATGAAGTTTGTGTTTGCAACATAATTACTGACTACCCAAACAATGTATACAAAAATTATTTTTATCAATATTTGCATGTATTTTGTGATTTTTATAATTCATTTTTAATTGTTTAATAAAAAATATAAAATCAACGGTGAAGATCAATCAAGAACAAATGAACACTCGAAATTGTTTTAATTGTGGTGGTCATCATATGGTGACAACCACTATGATCTGTCATCAATAATTCTAAACATTGATTATTTTATTTCTAGTTGTAAACTAATTTATTAAAATTTGTCATTATTTTTGAAATAAAACATAACAATTTCATTAATAATATGCCAAACAACACTTACAATAAAAATCATGAATGAATAATTGTAGATCTAATACAACTTTCAAATAATTAATACAAATCTTACTGACATTCGGATCATAAGTTATGACAATCTTGTCATGAATAATTTTTGTTGGCTTTGCATCTGTACTTTTAATGGAGGACCTCACAATTCTTGGTATAACGATTTGACAATCGATCTCCATCCAATGTTTCAGACCAAACCAATTGAGCACAACTTCCATAAAAAAAGAGACTAGTACTCCAATAAAAGAGCAAAATAAAACTCTTACATATGAAGAGACAAACTTTATTTGTAGACCAACTAGTACTAAACTACCGATTGGCATAGAAAATAAATTAAACAGGGCTTACCAGTAACAAACAGGTCGACAATAACCCCCTTCAAAGGAGTAGAGGTTAAGGTTTTTGTTTTTTCCCCTGAGGAGAGGAGAGAAACGAGAGAGGATGAGTTCGTTTATTAAAATTCACTTTATGCTTGTGGAATTTCTTAGTGAAAATCATTTTCAAGTTGTAAGATTTTGGAGTTAGAACCTCACTTTAATTATATAAACCCCATGAAAAATTAAATTTTATTTTAAAGAAACTTAAATTAAAATTAGAGTATGTTGGAATGTACATATCATTAGCTGCCTAATAAATCTATGATATTAATAATAAATGCATTTCGAACTTGTGAAGACAATGTTTACTCTTCATACGAAACTGGAAAGCTGTTTACACAAAAGTAAGTCTAAAAAGAGAAATTTTATTCAAAGTGAATAGTTTCAATAAAAGCACATGCTCTTAAATTGGAGTACACAAATTCTACACTACAATTTAACAAAGAATTGTCGTTCTATAAGTTTGGGAGAATAATCTCATTATGCACATATAGGCACAATCATCCAACTGAAAAATTAACCTTAACTGATTAAGGCCCCTTGAAGAAACCGTGCACCAGCGGCGCAACCACCATCTCTTCATCAAATCTTCACTGCCCATCTTTGACTCTTCTTCTCTGATCAGCGCAATGTGAAGGTGGGATCTTTGGTTCTCCTACCGTCCTAGCCACTTGTTTACTAGCTTATTTCTGGCTTCTACTTATTAGTAATTTATTTTTTTATTGGTAAAAGTTTCTCCAATTGTGAGAATGTCTCCCCTCTCTAATTTTAAGAATTTTATTTGTAGTCAATATATTTATTTGTATGTAATTTATCACTTGTGCAAAGTGTAACCTTTTCGTAAGCTCATAATATGTTCATTAATATGTTTTAATCAAAGACAAAGAGGGATTGGTCTATTGCTATATTTATCATGTTATATTTGGATTACCTTAGCAATTCTATTGTTCAAATATGTCATGAATCTAAGTAGATACTATAATGGCCCGAACCTAAGATTCATGCTAATCATTTCAAATTATCCTACTCATAAATTCATCAAGTTGGGCACCGCATTTCAATTTAGCATTTTATGTATATGTATATATATTTGTGCATCGCATGATTGAAACGATGATGTGGCCTCAAAATGGACCCGGTAATACTCCTAAATAATTCATTCAAGTGCTAATAAATATTTAAATGTCCATAGAATAAAATTTAACCTAATTATCAAAGGGCTAGTTTGTAAAGTAATAATAATAATAAATGAACAAATATAGTAATAATGTAATAATAATAACAATTAGGTGAGCTATGTATATAAAAAAAGTTAAGTATTAATAAAAAATTAAAATGTTTCACCCAAATTTTTCCACCCAACAAATGTACAATTTTATTTATTAATTCTAGCCAAACCTATTATTTCAATTATATATATATATATATATATATATATATATATATATAATGAATGAAATAAAAATAAAAGGGGTTGGATAAAGATGAGAAAAATCTAGAAAAAGGGTTATGTGTCAATAAATATGAGGTAGAAAGAAAAAGGAAAAAGAATTAATTAAAATTTAAAACAAACCATTAAACCCAAATGACCCAAAACAAAAACAAAAACCAAAACCAAAAAAAAAAAAAAAAAAACCCAAAACCCCAACCCCTTATCTCTGCCTTCCCCAGCCAGACAGACTCTCCTTGTTTCGTTGTTCTACCTGCGCCAGTCGACGGCCGCCCAGCTGGTTTCACCGCCAGCCATCGCCGGCGTTCGTCCGCCGTCCCTTCTTCGGCCACCTTCCGCCACCAGTGCCGCAGTTCCAGCCGATCTCCTCGCCACCTTGTGAGTGTTTAAGTGAGTTGAGAGGTAAAAACCCTAACTCTTCATTATTTCAATTTTTGATGTTTTCTATCTAGATTTTAGTAGTAAATGATGTAATTGATATTGGTGAGTATTTATTTGTACATTTTTTGTATTATTGTGGATGATTGAATTGAGTTGTGAATGGGGGAATCAAGATGAGTGTGATGAGTGAGGGTTTTGTAGGTTATGTTTGAATCTTAGGTTGTTTATGATGATGTGGAAATGATTTTAGTGCATATTAGAACAAGATCAAAGTGAAAACCATGTTGGATGGATGAGTTGTGACCATAAGCTTGAGAGATTAGGGTTTATGGTTTGAATGATGCTCAAGTTGATTATGTTGAGTTATTAGAGTTTAAATTAGTCAAGTGATGATTAAATAAGGAAATATGTGTGTATGTATGGATAAGGTTAATGTGGGTTTTATGTTATGCTCATGGCTTGGTGATTTGGGTTGTAATTGGGAATAAAACTACAAGCTTGATTTTGATTGAATTGGTGGTCTTAAGTAAATTATAATGAAGATTTGAATGAAATTAATAAGAATTGATGTTCAATTTTGTGTCTTGGATATTTGTTGCCATAAATATGGTGATTAGGGTTTGGAATGCTTGTGTAAAGATTTAGTTAATTATGTTGATTTAGGAGCATTTGGATGAATGGTTATGTTAATTAAGTGGGTGTATATGAATATATATGGAGGTTGCCATGTGGATATATGTCATGAGCTAAATTGTCAAATGATGATGGTGAAGAAGAGGAAGGGAAGGAAATGAAAGAGCCTTGGGTGCTTTAAAGCTTTAAGCTAGATGTGAAACTTAATGAAGCTAGAAAATTAGGATGATAAAGGAGTGAGGGTGTTTAGTTAATAATTTTGATGCTTTTAGATTAATACGGGTTAGTGACTTAATGTAGAAGAGTGGTGTAGCTCAGGGGATTAATAATGTTCTCGGTAAGAAAATGACCACACTCCTAACGATACGCTACTAACGATGTTGCTATACCAATAATGGCGGCAAAAGTATTATTAATAATAAACTTCTAAGAATAACTGCTTTCATAATAATAACAATAATAATAATAATAATAATAATAATAATAATAATAATAATAATAATTCAAGTGGTTATGTCAATAATGTCGATATTATTAATAAGCACAAGGTAAGCTATATCATTACACTATCGTGACCTCTATTAAACGAACGTTAGCAGTATTAGATAAGGGAGTGAAACAAAAATAAAATAGAATCAAACTAGATGAATAAATAATCAGCAGGCTAATTGTTAAAGAGAGGTCTCGGAAATTTAAATTATTCATTAAGTCAATAAATATAATAAAACTTCTTAATCTTTCCCTAATCAAGAAAATTACATATTTGGAGCAGAAGTGAGGCCATCTCTATCGCTTCAAGCTGCCAGTAAACTATTTTCAATAAAACGAAGAGAGATTCTTAAAGACTAGGTATGTACATTGCATACGGTCTTTGAAAAATCACATGCTTTTCAAACTATGCAAAAATTAATATGATATTCATAGAATGAATCATTTTACACAATGTTTTGTCATATAAACAAGTGACCCATTAATTATCAATCATTAGGGCTTATACCCTTCAATTTACCCAAGCGGCTGCAATTCAGACTTCCTGATCGGCCTGGAAGGTGTGCACTTATCTCAAAATCGCTACAGACGTCAACAGGGGCCCACTTTCAAATAAAAATCGGCAAATCAGTTCTACTCATACATTCTCTCTCTCCTGTTTGCGAAACAAAATGTTTGAAATGCGGGTGCCCAACTAGTTAAACTCAAAGTTTATTTTATTGCATAGGAATGTACGTGCTGAGCTTTGGCTCATATTTCGAATGTTTTTATGTTTTCTGTTTTAGGTAAGAGATCAGTGAACAGTCCTCCTCCTGGCAAACTAGAGAGTAGCAAGAAGTGAAAAAGAGTTACAATTCCTTTGCTGAGGATCCGCTAGCTAAACGCTCACAGGGATTTGGGGGCTAGCACCCTAAGAACCTCAAGGTTGTGTATTCTTTTGGACATTACGGTTGCTAGTGTTTTGTAATCATATATTGACTTATCAGGTGTATCATAACTTGTATAAATGATTGAATATGTGTTATTTCAATTATGTGGTGAGTGAGGTGATTAAATGAGTAACACAGTGATACAGGTAAATTCAGTTAGTATTGTTCCGTTATGGAATGGCAGTAATGCCTCCCATCAAAAGACTTCCACTACCAATTAATAGTATATGAGTAATTAAATTAGAATAATCAGGTATTAGGGATTAGGCGCATTATAGATATTGACATGCTAGTATTGCTGAATTGATTTTATATAAGGTACGGTGTTATAATATCTTTGAGATAGTTTAGTATTCAAATTTGAATATGTGATCTTTGTGATTTTATTTTGTGACTCAAATTTGATAATGAGATTATGAGATAATATATGCCACATCATTAGCTCGATCTTTACTTAACAAGATCTTAGGGATCATGGATTGATTTGGTAAATATTAATTGGTCCCTGATACTTGCTTAAAAGCAGTTGCAACGTATTCTCAGAGAATTCACTAGTCAGTGCCAAAATAGGAAACTAACCGTTGCTGAAGGCACTGGTCAGATTTGTCAAACTGCAAAAATCTCAAAGGCTTGAACTGTTTTTCAAGGCCTTGAAATCGATTCAAGATACCACTTCCTGAATCGGTGGCAATGCCTATTTACCAACGACTCTATTATCTTTGACTATAAATATTGAAGCATCTTGAAGATTGAAAAACACGAAAAATAGAGCATAAGCAAATCTCTTACTCGAGCACTCATTTGCAAACATTTAGATGTGGCAAATGGGTCACCTAGTTCAGGCTGGGGTTGGGTTAACTTCGGTTTGGGTTATATGTTCAGGTTGATCAATTTCGATTTCAGTTCGGGTTCAATTCGTTTTGGGTAATACGTTTAGGTTTATCAATTTTGGTTTGGGTTTGGGTTCAATTTTGCTAAGTTCGGTTTGGGTAAAGCACGGGTTGATTGAATTAGGTTCGGGTACGGTTCGGATCAAGTCAACTTCGGATGAAGCTCATTCGGGTTGATTTGGGTGCGGGTCAGGTCAAAGTCGGTTCGGGTAGGTTTCAGTCATGGGTTCGGGTCAATTTTGGGTTGGGTGAAAATCGAATCTGTTACTTTCAGGTCAGCTTGTATTTCAATTGGGTCAGTTTATATGCGGTATGAATTTGGTATCTTACACACCCACATAAGTCACAGAATATTGGACGAATTAGAAGTAGGTTATAAGGCCATCAACTTCAATTGGATTAATTTTTAATCTCCTTCTAAATTCGTCCAAGAATATATTTTACTTGGGTTAGTTTTCAATCTTGCACCAAAAAAAGAAGTCATACCAATTTGAATTTTGGGTTGGTATAAATTCCCTCCTTCTAATTCGTCTAAGATTTATTTTCAATTTGGTTACTCCCAATGCATCACACAAGGAAGTAATCAAGTAGATAAACAAATAGTGCTATAAATCCCACGACTCCCCAACCATCAAGCCAAAGATTTACAAAAAATTGAACAGTTGTGCCTAATAAATATAAACTATAGAATAACTTTAACTGCTTGATTCTATATTTTCATTTTCATTACTCAAATAAGTCAAATCCTTATTGAGTCATTCCCCTCCAAAATTGCAAATGCATTATTTCATATGTTCATAGTTAGGTTCTCTTATTTGCTTTCCCCTTTCGTAGCCTAAATATCAGGTGAAGTTGTATAGTTAGTATCATCACTCATTACTTTAAGTTTAGATTTGGTCGGGTTAGAATTGAGTCAGGTCAAACTCGGACTTGGGTAATTTGTGTTCGGGTTGGAATCAGTTAGGGTATGAATTGGTTCAGGTTTCATTCCATTTGGGCCATTTCTACATCAGGACAATAAGTTTTAGGGTTAGTTCAGACTTAGTTCGTCACTTCAGATTTTCGGTCAAATCGAGTCAATACGATTTCAGGTTAGTTCGATTTCAGATCGGTTCAATTTCAGGTTTCAAGTTGAAATCGGTTCAACTCTTTCGGATGTTGGTTTGGGTCTGGTTTTAGGTTGTTCAGTTCGATTCATTCGAATCTAGTCAGCTTTACCATGTCTACAAATATTAAGCTTTAATCTGCTTCTACTTATTTGATTTGTGTTGTTCAAGTTGTAATTGGGTGAAATTATAAAATTGAAGGGTCAACTCTACCAAGGACTTATTTAAGTGTCAACTTGTGACTTAGAACTTAGGTAGATTTATCTGTAGTTGTATAATCCTTGATAACAAAATTGGGTTAATCCTATAGTTAGGGAACTCTAGGTGGGGACTAAGCCTGCTTGAAGCTAACCTCATTAAAAAATACTCGTGTCTTGTCCATATTTACTTTTTCATATTTATATGTCAATTACTTTGTGACTTTTATCATCACTCTATTCACCTTCCTCTATGGTGATTATATAGCCTTTGAGTTTACAATTAGTATCAGAGCTAGTACTATTTTTTGAGACTTTACCGTCTAATAATTTGATCTCAAGGCTAGTAATGATTTTGGCTCTGATTGCCCTCTGTTTTTTCAAGGTATTAATTATTTTTGGTGGCAAGAAATAAGAGAAACTTTATTTCAAGCACAAAGATCTCGATCTTTGGGATATCATAATCAAAGGTCCAATAGTTATTGAGAAATCAGAAGATGAATATACTGAAGATGGTTACAAGCGGATATCCAAAAATTTAAGGGTTATTGGATGCAAATAACTTAAACTTCGGGAGTATTGGACGAGAATAACTCGAACTTCAAAAATAACTCTCAGTGCTCCGAACTTTAGAGGTATTAGTTTTTAGTAGTCTAAAGGTTGTTTTAGATTGTGTTTTTTAGGCAATTTAAACTTTAAAACGAATCTACACAACTTGAATTTTATATCTTTGTATTGCTTCAGCACAATATCATTTCAACTTGCCTAAAGAATACAATCTAAAATGACCTTAGACTATTGAAAATAACTATTCACAAAATTCAGAGTAGTGAAAGCTATTTTTAAGATTTGGATTATTTCTATCTAATACTCATAACGCTCAGATTATTTGCATCTAATAACCCAAAATTTAATGTTCTAAATGTTTTATATTTGCTCTTACTATTGATATTTATGAGTTTATCTTACATTATGATAGTGTCTACATTATGATAGTGCCAAAGAGATTTGGGAGGCTCTTTATTATTTGTATGGTGTTAAGCAGATTTGTGGCACAGGATGAAATGATCATGGATGGAAATGTTAAGCAAATGGAGGATCATTAACTAGATGATGAGCCAGAATATGAAAGTGGTGATCCAATTCAAGGTCTTATACATAATGATGTCAAGTATGCCCAAATTGAAGAGTTGCTTGAAAATGGTGACAAAAATAAAGATTGTTATTATTTATCTATTCTACAAAGTGGTACGTATATCGTAAAACCTATGCTTGAATTTTCAAACTATAGTTTGTCTCCAAATTGTCATACTTTTCATGGTTTAAGTACCAACCAAATTTTCAACTTTCAAAAATACTTGATTATGGTGTTAAATCAAGAAAATGTGCTAAGAGTAAGGGAAAGAAAAATTTTAGGTCATTAATCTTTTTTACTTGTAGCAATTTTAAACCCAAGAACAAAAGGGTATTAAGATCTGGTTGAAATGCTTCCTTTTTTAAGAACTCAACAAAGAATGCGAATATTTGTAGGAAGTTATTGACTCCTCATTTTGGTACTAATAATCAATTTCTGATAACATTTAATCCTCCTGAAAATTCAACTAGACAAGAATAAAATGGAGCTTTACAATGGATATGGTAAGTGATGGTTTACACAAAGTAAAAATAAGGTAAATCCACTTATTTTTTCATTGTCAAAATTTCAAGGCTCTGAAACACAGTCCAAAGTCTTGAAAATTAGACCGAAGTTAAGATGTTATTGCTTCTAAATAATTGAAAATCAAGGGCTTGAATTTCTATCTCAACAACATGAATAGAAATCAAAATTCGAATCTATACTAATACATAATGGTAATCTTTTAATAACTACTCTTTCCTAATTTCTTAGTGATTTGAACTTTTCCACCGTCAGATTTACATAATAATAAATCACAGCCGTTAATTTTTACAACTTCACTATAAATTATATAATTATTCTACACCAACTAATTATCTCATATGCCCACGTTCTTCTAGCATGATAACATTTTTCCTTCTCTCTACTCCTGCCCCTCCATTACCTCCCATGTACCCCCTTTCCTCCTGTCTCTCTCTCTCTCTCTCTCTCTTTCTATCCCTCTACCCCTGCCCCTCTATCCGCCCGTCTACCTCCACGTACCCCCCTTCCCAGAGCCTTCCACCGACCTCTCGTCTCCTCTCTCTCTCTCTCTCTCTGTCTCTCCCTCTACCCCTGCCCCTCTATCTGCCTGTCTACCTCTCCTTGCCCCCCTTCCTAGAACCTTCCACCGCCTATCGTCTCCTCTCTCTCTCTCTCTCTCTCTCTTTCTCTCCCTCTACCCCTGCCCCTCTATCTGCCTCACCGTCCTGCCACTCTACTCTCTCTCCTGCCTGCCCGATTTTGTGTTCAACCAAGTGGCTCAAATGGTGAGCAAGAGGTTCGTCACTAGTCAAGCAAGGGAAGCACGATTTTGGCTCAAATGGCTCAAATGCCCACGAATGGCAACAAGCTAAGCACTCTTAACCATCTTCATCTTGCTCTGTTTATTTCGATTTCAGATCCGAAGATTTTCATTTGGTACAGTTTTGGATATTTGAGATCTTTCAATTTTTGGGTTGGCTCAAATGGTGAGCAAGAGGTTCGTCACAAGTCAAGCAAGGCAAGCACGATTTTGGCTCAAATGGCTCAAATTACCACAAACGGCAAAAAGCTAAGCACTCTTACCCATCTTCATCTTGCTCTATTTATTTCGATTTCAGATCCGTCTTCATCTTGCTCTGTTTATTTCGATTTCAGATCCGAAGATTTTCATTTGGTACAGTTTTGGATATTTGAAATCTTTCAATTTTAAGCAAGGCAAGCACGACGAACGGCAAAAAGCTAAGCACTCTTAACCCATCTTCATCTTGCTTTTAGCATGTGGGTTTTCTAGGCAATTTCTTGAGAGTTATATGAATTCTTGGGTTTTATTTAACGTTCCTTTTGCTTTTAGCATGTGGGTTTTCCAGGCAGCTTCATAGATCTAAAAGTCCCCATGGCTATTCTTTGAAGTTCCTTTTTTTAAGCATCGCGGTCTTCGATAGGGAGGTTGACAGAGATCGCGTGTTCGAGCCCCTTACCATGGTCAGTCGCATAATCTATTAACTTTTAATTTTTTTGAAAATAAGAATTACCATGGTCAGTCGCACAATCTATTAACTTTTAATTTTTTTGAAAATAACAATTTAGTCAATTACAGATCAGTCTCACAATCCCTGTTTGAATGTACTTTCAATTTTTTCAAACCGAAAAATCGGTCAGTTATAATAGAGTTCTTCCTCCACAAGACCCCTACTCAGTTATAAGCTTCTCGCCACTTCTCGCCCACGCCCTCACAACTTAAAAATTGCACCCTGCTCACATACTCCTCAACCGGCTTCTGTGAGTCTCACATCTATTCCATAACCTCCTCTTCCATCTCCTACAATTGAAATTGTGAATACATAGTTCATAAGCGTCCTGAGGTTCGTAGGGTACTTATTTACAACTTTGTGGATCTTCTTTGGTTATTTTGTTAATTGTAGTCATTGTTTGATGTTTCCTATTTTTCCATTGCAGGAGACATTGGAGCTACTCTTCTGAAACCTGTTTTTCAACCTCACTCTCCTCCAACGTTAGGTATTGGTCTTCTAGAATTCGTTGTATTCGTAGTAGGCTAATTATTGATGTAATTACCTATTGGGAGGGGTGTTTTGTATATGCTTTTTGCTTCTAATGTTGATTATTTGTTTTGATCTATTATGTGAATTCTTGATTCCGAGGTTGCTTCTGAATAACCTTATTTTGGCCTGGACATTCATTGCAAGATGTTCTGTACATTTTTGTTGCTGGCTATATCTTTAAGGTAGTTGATTCTGGGGTTGTTCTTGATTTCAAGTGTTCTTGATTCTGGGATTGCTTATGAATCTTGATTATGGGGTTGCTTCTGAATAACCTTATCAAGTGTTATATGCTTAAATTTGGCCTGGACGTTCACTGCATGATGGTCTGTACATTTTTGTTGCTGGCTATATCTTTAAGGTAGTTGATTCTGGGGTTGTTCTTGATTTGAAGTGTTCTTGATTCTGGGATTGCTTCTGAATAACCTTATTTCAAGTGTTGATCATTTCTGGGAGATCTACTATGAGGAATGCCTTCCGTTTGTGGACTCCAACATAATTGACTTACATGGTGTGGAATTTGTATGCTAGACTAAATGTTACTTTCAGAGAGTTTGGATTTTTGTGATGATTATTTGGGTCTACCAGTGTATTATTTTGGCTTTCTTGGTGTTTCTAAACTGAGCTAACATACGGTAGACAGTGACAAGATTCTCTAATTGGGTGACTGTTAGTATACTTGTGAATGGTTAGAGAAAATTAGAAAAAGACTCATTCTGCATGGTACTATAGGTGTTTTTATAGAACTGATAACTAATAGGGTATTGAGGTGGCCATTCTCCTCTATCCACTAGTAGTGAACCCAGTGTAAGTCCCCCGCCATCGACGATCATCTTACAGCATAATTTCGTGTATTCCAAAGTCTATAACGTCCAAACAACATTAGGATTTATTACTCCCTTAAACCTCCATGGGAAATTCGTTGATAGCCTCTGCCCCTCAGTCTCATGTGAGTCATTGTTCTCATCAACCCCTGCTTCTCTATCCTGTGATCCAAATGTGATCTTTGGCTCAAGTCTACAAGTTGGAATTTCTTTTTTCCCCAGAAGAGGTATTATTTTATATCAATTTTATTATAAATATTTTCTGATTTTAATTATTGAAAATCATAATGTTGATGACACATTTGTCTATTTTAATTATTTGTATATTTTGACTAATCAATACGGTCCATGTAGTTTTCACCATTCAATCTATTTAAGGGAACATTTGGCTGCTTATTTGAAAGCAATATTGATCAAAGTGTGGCTCCTTTCAACTTGCGGCCATATAGCATTTACTGTATAAGGATACCATTGGGTACTTTCTATGAAACATTTTAACTGCTTTAAAGCTACTTCTACGATTCCTCTCATAGGGAAAAAATAGAGAGATTACTATCATATATTAGTAATGTCCCAATCAAAGAAATCCGAAAAATGAAATTAATCTCATGGAGAAATAGGCTAATATTCTTTTTGGGACATATCATTCGATTTATTCCTTTATAACCTTAACCTTAATTGATTAGACGATATGCATCTGGACTAAGCAAGGAAGAAACAGAATGAAGAACGAATTTCGTAAGCTGGAATTTTTTTTTTTTTTTTGGGGAAAAGGATTAGTGAAGTGGGTAGTGAGAAACAGAATTAAAGCATCTCAAAGGGACAGAAAGAGAATGAGAAATTCATTGAATAGGAGGGGGAAGGAAAACAAAAAATTTAACGTTTTGGATGTTTGGTATGCGTGGGGGTCTAGGTGGAGAGGCGACTATAAGAAGACTACCCTTGATTATTGAAAGGTTCTAAGCCGTAACTCCTTCTGAAGTTTGGATTAGTAAATCGCATTATTTGATTCATTTTAGTATAGATAGATGCTGCACTAAATATAGCATGAATGCGTTGTTTCTAATCATCATGAATACACTATTTTACATCATCATAAATTTCAATCGTTTTCCTTTCAAGAGAAACTTCCACGCATGGTGGGGTCTAATCTTTTGATACATCTCTTAGTGATTACCGCTAGATACTTCCAAATTTTGATGCTTTACATGTGCGGTAGTGTGTCCTTTAAATGAGAATACATTCAGAATTTCCTATTTTTGTTGTATAATTACATTTTCCATCTATAATGTGCCCTAAACTTTCATAACCTCAATCCATACATCATAAGAGACATTGCAGCAAATCGTCCACCACATACGAAATCTCTTCCACTGTAAAATGTTCACTTTTAATTCTTAATGTTTAGTCTACTCCAAATCTACACTAAATGATACATATTGTATATTTTAAATTTGATAAGCCAATATGCCCAATTTTTTTCGTATAATAAAGCACCTTAAATTCATATCAATGATTTTAGATAAATGCATATCTATAATACATATACACATGCGAAAGTAATATTTGTACAATAATTCATCTTAAATTCTTTATGGTTAGATTAATAATGTCATTCCTCAACTTCAGATATCTGTGCTGAAAAAATTATGTTTTGTTGTGTTCTGTTTTTTCTTTAACAAACACATAAAAAAAAGTTTGCATTCTTTTCTCGAAGGCGTGCCCTCCTTATTGATATTTGTTGACGTTAGTTTATCATATTACTATACTCATTACGTTCGCGTATTCTTCTCTGTTTCTGTTCCATTGCTTTACAATGTCGTTGTGGGAATAATATGCACATATTGTTCGTCAATATTTTGGGTACTTTTATGCACATATTTGTCATCAACATGTGAAGTATAGTATGCGTTATAAAAAATATATTGATATTAACATTAGAGCTTTCACATGTTATACAGATAACCCCTAAAAAAAGGTAAAAATAAAAAATAAAAGAGCAAAATAAAAAACTTAAAGAATAAAAAATGAAAAAAAAAGAAAATAAACAAACAAAAATAGGAAATTAAAAAAAGTAAAAAAAATAAATACATAAACAAAAATGTAAAAACATAAAAAACATTAAAATTACAATTACAAATTAAAAATTACAAATACCAAAAGCAAAAATTAAAAATGCAAAATAATAAAAAAGTAAAAAAGAAAAAAAGAAAATAATAAAACCAAAAAAAATCACCACCCAGAAAAATAAAACCAAAAATTTAAAACTTCAAAATAAAAATTGAAAATAAAAATAACAAATAGGGTTGGATTGAAGTTTGTTAAAGTGGGTTGAAGTGGGTCAACGTAGGTTGGAGTTGTTATTTTTTTTTCCAAGTGGGTTGAAATAGGTTGAAGTAGGTTGAAGTGGGGTGAAGTGGGTTGAGGGTGGTAAATTGCAATTGAACCATGAAAAGAACAGAGCCTAAATATCCTATTTGTGCAATTAAATCTGTTTCACCGAACACCATAATGATACAATTGTAGCTAACAATAGTGCACATAATTTATTTGAAGTAGTGATGGAAACCCCAATTGGAAGTGGTGACATCACTGTAAGAAGACTTCGAGCGAGACTTGCTCGACAAAATGCAAGATGGAGGCTTTTTAGCCGGCATCATCCAGATCACACCCAATCACACTTCATTGCAGAACGTGAGCAGTATCAGTCACAATCTAGAGAAATTCAACTCGCAATTGCATATAGCACTCCACCTGCACGAAGGTTCGTAAACCGTTGGAATTTCACGGGAACTTTGGTTTCCTGCGGGCACTGTCGTGCGGCCATGTGGTTGGATGAGAGAGTCGCAAGAGGTAGTGCTTCACAACCTCGATTCATGCTTTGTTGTCAAAGTGGACGTGTTATGTTGCCGGCGTTGCCCTCGCCTCCTCCACTGCTAGACACATTGTTGAATACGCCCAATTTTCTTGAATATATAAGATTGTATAACTCCATGTTATCATTCACATCAATGGGTGGGTCTATCGATTACTTAGTAATGGATGGGCATGGTCCTTACTCCTTCAGAATAAGTGACAATAATTACCACCGAATTGAATCTTTGCTCCCTACACAAGGACAACGACCCAAATTTGCTCAACTATATGTCTATGACACACATTCTGAAGTGCGAAATCGATGTAGCGTGTTAAATAGGCACCAAAGTGAGCGAGGAGTTGATGAGCAAACCTTACAAGATTTACAACATATGCTTGACACTGTAAATCCTTATGTGAAGGTTTTCCGCAATGCACGTGATATCTTTGAGGCTGATAATGTGATTACTTTAAGCATTCGCATTATTAAAGCACGTCCTGGAAGACAGTACACATTGCCCACTGTGGACGAAGTTGCAGCTCTCATAGTCGGAGGTGACGCTGGACATGAAGGGCACCGGGATATTATTGTCCGAAAAATAGGCGGAAGTTTACAGCGAGTATATGAAACCCAACCATCATATATGCCTCTTCAATACCCACTCCTATTCCCATATGGAACGGATGGTTGGACAGCTTATATTGCATATGTAGGGGGATTAAGCACTGCTCGAGGAACGGTGACAATGAGGGAATTTTATGCATTCCTCATACAGTTTAGGGTTAATGAAGGAAACATTCTACTTCGATGCGGTAGATTGTTCCTTCAATTTATAGTTGATTGTTATGCTGCAATTGAGGCTTGGAGGTTACTATATATAAAAAATCACCAAAGCACACTTCGTGCAGAATTATGCAGCGGCTTGCAAGATGCTATTACTGCTGGCGAAAATGATGCCCATGCAGTGGGGAGAAGGTTAGTATTACTTGCTTCATTCACGGGTGGGCCCCGCTATATGAGACAACATTTTCTGGACGCAATGGCCATCTGTAATCAAATGGCTATCCAGATTTTTTTATGACATTCACCTGCAATCCTAATTGGCCTGAAATCCAAGAAGCTTTAGCACAACAACCAGGCCAGCATGTGAATTACAGACCAGACATTGTTGCTCGAGTATTTCGCTTAAGCCTGAAAGAGCTGAAGCGAGACTTCAAAGAGAGAAATCTTTTTGGCAAAGTCATAGCAGGTATTGTTGTTATCTAATTATGTCATGTACTTTAGAGATTAAAATCTCAATCGTACTTTCTTCATGGTCATTTATTTAAATCCTTATAACCTATACTCCTCTATTGCATATGTAGATATACATGTTATTGAATTCCAAAAACGGGGATTACCACATGCCCACATATTATTGACCCTTGCAAGTGAAGATAAGTCCACATGTGCCGAAGATATTGACCGTATAATATGCGCAGAGCTCTCTGATGAAAACACAGACCCCCTCGCATTCGAAACTGTTACAAGACATATGATACATGGTCCATGTGGCACTGACATCCCGTACGCTCCATGCATGGATGGTAACACGTGTACAAAGCATTACCCAAAGACTTTTTGTGATACGACCATTATTGAAGAAAATGATTCTGTGAAATACAAGCGTCGTGATGATGGTCGGAGTGTAACCGTTTGTGGTAAGAGAATGGACAACAGATGGGTAATACCATATAACCGTGATTTGTGTGTGAAATATCATGCACATATTAACGTTGAGCGGTGTGCAGAGAAGAAGGTCATTAAGTACCTTCACAAATACATGCATAAGGGAGTTGACAGAGCAACCATAGTCCTCGAAAATAATGTCCATAACCCTGAACATGGAATTGGTCCTTCTAACTATGAAGATGTTAATGAAATTAAACAGTACTTGGATTGTCGTTATGTGTCACTGGTGGATGCTATTTGGAGAATATTTGAATTCGATATCACGCAACGTTATCCATCTGTTGAACTATTGCGGTACCACTTGCCTGGGCAATAACATGTTGTATTCAATGATCATGATGAACATCATAAGGTTGTGGAAGAAGGAGCACATAGGGTTACTATGCTTATAGGATGGTTCATTGCAAATATTGAAGATACCGAAGCAAGATGTCACACTTATGCAACATTTCTTTCTTACTATGTATGGAATAAAGGAATGCGAAAATGAACTAAAAGAAAACAAAGGGTATGCATCGGTCGACTGCCCTATGCTCACCCAAACATGGGCGAGAGATACTATCTGCGAATGTTGTTACACATTGTTCAGGGAGCTACGTCATATGAGGATTTAAGAAACGTTAGCGGAATCTTATATTCAACTTTTAAGGAAGCTTGCTTGGCACGAGGATTGGTAGATGATGCTAATGAGTGGCATGAGGCACTAGCAGAAGCATCCCTATGGGCAATAGAGGCTGAATTTTGAAGTATGTTCTGTTCAATGCTAATGTTCTCAAAACTGTCTAACCCCCATCGATTGTGGGAACAACATTGGGAAGACCTCACTGATGATTTACAGAGAGAATACAAAGAGATCTCAGAGATCACAGTTTACAGATTAGTGTGGAACAACGACAACACCTTGGACTTTACGAAATTGAGATGATTTTGAATAAGAGTGGTAGATCTTTAAGGGACTTCCCTCCTATGCCTCTACCTTCACCTAATCTGCTGCGTCAACTTGGTAATAAACTTATCAGAGAACAGCTTGATTATGATCAAGAACAAGAGAAATATAACCTTGAGATGTTGCTACCAACATTGAATACAGATCAAATGCAAGTTTTCCAATCTGTTATTCACGCTGATGAACATGGAGAAGGAGGTTGCTTCTTTGTTTATGGCAGTGGAGGGACTGGGAAAACCTATCTTTGGAAAACTATTGTAACACATTTTAGATCAAAAGGCTTGATAGTGCTATCCGTGGCATCCTCAGGAATAGCTGCATTATTATTACCTTTTGGGAAAACAGCTCATTCAATGTTTAAGATACCAATTGATGCAGATGAGACATCTACATGTTCTATTTCTAAACAGTCCGAATTAGCACAGCTAATTAGGGAAATATCACTTATCATATGGGATGAGGCTCCCATGACCCATCGCTACACGGTAGAAGCAGTTGAGCGGTCTTTACGAGATCTATGCAATCGGAACCAAATATTTAGGGCGAAAATGGTCATTTTTGGAGGTTATTTCAGGCAAATACTTCCTGTTGTTATGAAGGGTACTAGAGCAGATATTGTTGTATCTTCAATATCAAGGGCAGCATTTTGGTCTTACTGTAATATTCAACATCTTAGAACCAACATGCGGCTCCTGCATTCAAATTTATGTGACAATGAACATGAGCGGTTGCGGAGTTTTGCAGAATGGACTTTGAATGTTGGTAATAGTCGTGTGCAAGGGTACTCACTTCTTGGAGGTACTGAACTAGATTGGATAGAGATTCCTGAAGAATTTGTCATTAAGAATGACACCAACGGCCTCAAAAACTTGATCGAATTTGTGTACCCAGGTTTGGTGGACAGATACAGAGACGAGTCATACTTTCAAGACCGTTGTATATTGGCCCCCTTAAACACTGATGTGGATGAAATAAATTCCAAGATTCTATCAATGGTTCCTTGTAGTAGCCGTACATACCTGAGTTCTGACACATTCCTGCCAACTAATATTGATTCTGTTATTGATGACATTAATCCACCAGAGATGCTACATGGTATGAACTTTTCAGGATTCCCAAATCATAAAATACAGTTGAAAGTTCGTGTCCCTATTGTTCTACTAAGAAATCTTGACCTATCGATTGGGTTATGCAATGGCACTCGCTTGATTATTGAAAGACTTGGTACTAAGGTTTTTCAAGCCAAAATCTTGACCGGAAGAAATATTGGGCAAGTAGTGACTATCCCACGAGTTGACTTAAGTTCTTCAGCTAAGGACTCACCATTTGCCTTGAAAAGAAGGCAATTCCCTCTGAAATTGGGTTTTGCAATGAGTATTAATAAAAGTCAAGGTCAAACATTACATTATGTAGGAGTTTATCTTTCAAAACCTGTATTCTCCCACGGTCAACTATATGTAGCTATATCTCGTGCCACCTCTCCTTCAGGGTAGAAGTTCTTGATTTGCAACAAAAGGGATGTGCCTCATAATATGACTAAAAATATTGTCTACCGTGAAATTTTCAATGGCATTCCTGATGCTTGGTGAGTCCCTTTTCTTCTATATAATAATGATCTTATCTACATTCACATAGATTTCATTTCCTATGATGATGTGTTCACTAAATTGAATTATACTAATCTGTTTTCTTTTTGTATCAATGGTTACAGATATATTAGGTTTAGTGCATACTTCTATGCCTATATGTGCCATCAACCTTGCAATAGATCGGTCACCCTAATTGTTCGCCTCATACGATCAATGATGGTTCGAGTATATGAGCAACGCACACTGTGGAAAGTTATATTCATGGACTATCAGGTATTGGTTTATTGAAGTTGCTAAAAATTTTCCCACCATGTACAAGTATATTGCTTATCAATGGAGTTGATTGTTTTATAGTGTAATGAGATATTCGCCAGGATAGAAGGTGATGCTAAAATTAACCAATGGCGATCTATACTCGATACTGGCAAAGTTTACCATATCTCCGGGCTCTTGGTTGATGCTGCGACAGATGGGGAAAGGAATGTGGTAAAGAACAATTTGAAGTTGGTTTTTACGCTGAGATCGAGACTCCTTGGTGTGATTAAGGATTGTCCTGATATTCCTTACCAGCACCTACCACCTTGTGTGTCATTCATTGATGTCGCTCGGCGTCTAAGAACACGTGACAATGTTGTAGGTACGTATAACTAACACGATGAAGTTAAGTACCTATATTTCTATATGTATTTGCTCTCAATTATCTATAACATTTTCATAACATTTTGTTGTACAGACATCATCGGCATGGTAGTGGCAATATCGCCGTTAGAAACGACAAGAAACAGGGGCACTGCAAGGCGCGAATTATTACTTTCTGATATGCAGTACGTATTTCCATTAGTATAAATTTCTCATTTTCTATTAATACATATTACTCTCCCTAATAATATTAGTACATCTAATTCTTATATGTAGCATGCGCCCATTGAGGCTAAGTTTATGGGGAGATTTCGCAGAAGTTGAGGGCACCCACCTTCAGCAACATTTGGGTACTAAAAATACTTCTTGCTTCTAGAGTGCATATTAGAGAATATCAAGGTACCATCACATCCAATTCATATACTTTCACCTCATCAGATTGGTTAACATCACTATGATGGTATACTTTATTAATATGTTTTATTGTATAAAATATACTTTTAGGAATATCGGTTTCTACTTTACCACTTAGTAGATTGCTGATTAACCTGGACATTCAAGCAACATAAGACTTTGAAGGATGGTATATACAACCAACAACAACAGTTGTAATTTCCATTTCTCTTATAAGTTATACATACTTGATCTCACACATGTTACCCTCCCTACATATATTAGGTTCTCAGGCACTAAAGGTGTGATAACCTATTTTGATTTCATGCGTGAGAGAACATTACGTATGTACAATCTAGAGAAGTTGTTCAAAGCTTGAAGGATTAGATTATATGAATATGCATCTATGCGAAATGTAAGCTAGAAATTTCCCTTACAAATGTAACTTTTTACTTGCATATATTCTTTTAACAAGACATAATCTTTATAGTTCACAATATGCAGGTCAGATATTGCCGACTTTTGCATACGTCATTGAAATTCACCCGTTGATTTATGATGCCTGCACTAATTGCAAAAAAAGTGATTACTCTTATGTTTTCGCTCTGAATGTACCTTACTGTACATGTCAATCTCAAAATTTGACACAAAAGAGGTTTGTGTACTTGATTGCCTATAATTATATACTTTCTTCTACTTTTCCAAATATGCATTATTATAACCATCATCTGCAATTTAAATTTATAGGTACATCTTCAGAGTTCTCTTGCAAGATAATACAGGTTGTAGAGAGTTTACTGTTCTTTATGAGGATGCTCGAATTCTTTTGCATATGACGACTGCGCAGTTAGATGTGTATGTATCGCAGGTATTACAGTTTTCCCTACGTATCATAGTTAACACAGTTTATTCTTTTACTATTGACTATTCTATGTTAATATTTTCTACAGTCATATGGACATCTATCGCTTTATGCGATTATAGATGATTACATGGGTCAACCATGGGTATTTGTCATGGAGCCCCCATGTCACTATCAAGTAGAAGTTCCTATCACTTTGATTACACCAATTCATTGGGAGGAAGAGGTTTATTACTTACGAAAGATCAATGTTAGGTACACCAGGTACATGTGTAAATATAAACTTCGATCCCATCATTGTCATTCAAATTATTTCTAAAACTTTATTTCCTCTGTAGGTATAGAAGGCGGAGGTAGATTTTTCGTCATTGGCGTGATACATTGGCTGCTCATCATATTATTTAGCGTGTTTTTTTGGTCATAATCATTATCTACTATTTCTATCATATTGTTATAGACCTTTTTCTAAGTCATGTGGTTTTTAGTGATTCACCCCAATGATTATATATCAAGCTGCTATCCATACATATTTTTTATTGATTATTCTATCTTCCCTAAATTATAATATTAACTCTGTCTACAATGGCTATCGATTCATTACTTGTATAGTATATGTTATGAATTGTCTATTTTAATATGCACCATGCATAGTACGGGTCCAGACTAGTTCTTACTAAAGGGAAGACGATGTTATCTAGCGTGATCTACTTCCTATTTGAAAAATTTTGGTTTTCAAATTTATGAATTTTAATTTTTTTAATTATCTTTTGAAGGTGAGCATGATTAATATTTAGTCATATCCTATGCTATGATGACATGTGATTATCTTTAAGTACAAATAATATGTTGTATGTTATCTCAATTTGTTGATCCATAATTCTTATGCTCCTTCGTATTTGCATAAATGCCATTGCTTGTTTCTATAAGGGGAGAATTATATTGCTTGATCATTTTTCGATAACCATGGTTTACTTTTAACAGGGGGAGAATTTTGTTAATGTTTTTACACATTAATCTCTTATTGCATCCTTATGTTGCTTACAGGAATTTTAAGTCAATAAGCATTAGCATATGTGATTGACTTTCTTGTTAGTATTTAATCCCTAAATTATTTTTATGCATGCTATATTAAGGGGGAGCATCTCTATATGCTATTGA